>JAAXYX010001029.1:0-27348 GCA_036851915.1 Ptenothrix huangshanensis
TTCTCAGTAAAGGCAAAGCGGGGCAGAGCGACAAATTCTTAAAAGCAAAGTGGGGCATATCCAACACAAATCATATGGATATGCCCCACTTTGCTTTTAAGAAATGATGAATTTGCCCCGTTTTGCATTTACTCAGAACTGGATATGCCCCACTTTGCTTCTTAAACGACGATATGGTGATACTTGAGACCCGTTTTTACTTGTTTTGGTCTAAACTATAGAAAGATTGAACGCTGAAAACTACAAATTCATCACACGTTTTGCGGCTTGGCCTTTTTATTACAAGTATAATTTCAATTTCCTGTGCTCTGGATAATAGTTACGCAATAACATGCATATTATGTGGCAGTTGCTTTACTGATTTCATACTAAATAAGCGAATATTTGTAAAAATGTATTTATTTACAATTCGGAACTCATTTTCGAATTCTTAATGTCCACGGAACGAGATGATTATACTTGATTCAAACGTAAATATTTGGAGGTGATTGGATTGCAATGTTATTATTGTTACATAATAGTTGGCCGTTATCATTTGTCAATGTTTCTTGGGGTACTTTTCTAGAAGACTAGATTCCATTCCCGTGTGGAAACGGAAACTGCTTAGGCAAATTAGGAAAAGAATGAAGCATATACTTACGTTCGCAGGTACCTAGATACATACCGAGGTGTAAGATATATATACCATATAGAGTACAACGTCTTGCTACGTAATCGGAGTGGTGAAGAAAAATATGGTACAGGAAACCTTGTGGACAGCTGCAGCGAGGGAACTAGTGGTGGGGAACGCCTTATCGTTAGTATTGAAGGTGAAGAAGTTAATCATTGTAGAGAGCATCAGAGCCCTATCTGTCAATGAATTCCACTAACAAGGTTCAGGTGTCCCTTAACATTTAACCAGAAATATTATTTTGCCTTAATCATTCATATACTTGCTATCTGGAGAACTATAGACTATTTGACACAAAAGAGATTCAAAGGCAATGGAGGCATGACCAATTACCTAGATGATTTGATTCTGGTCTACAGCTCTTCGAGTCACTTAAATATGCACACGCACAGGTTGTAACATTCTGCCTCTGCCCAATAGTCACTACCTGGATCAGGAAGGTAAACAACTAAGAAAAAACTACTCAATAGCATACCTAAACCCAAAATTCGATTATATTATACCCGTTCATTTTCTGCAAAATTATTACAAAAATTTAACATGAACCACATCCACAGCTGATCATTCGATCAGTTGGTGTGCACAGAGCAGGATTGCCTTTATAAATGAAAAGGAAATTACAGAGGAAAGAGGAAACTATAAATGAATAGGTACAATGGAAAGAACTGGGGAGCATTCTCAGCTGAACTGAAAGAGCCGGAAATGTAAAGCAACCACAAGACAAAACATTGAAAATTAAAACATATAACTACCACTAGTACGTTGTACACTTGAGAGAATAAAAGAACATAAATGAGGGTGTCAACTAGGTACATCGTACCATTTTATGCATTCCTATAGGCACATAAATAATTATACTCATGGGGTTCCTTGTGTGATTTCTGTGGTGGCTGTTTGCGACTTTATAGCAGTGTTATGTGCGTCCTTCGTACTTTTTATCATTTTTTCAATGAAATTTCTCATTTCATTTTATATTCTTGCTAGCCTATGCCCATAACTGCAAAGGTGTATGTATAATTGCATTAAGGCCAAACTTGGATCCTTTCAACAGTAATAATTACAATCATAACATGACAATAGACACATATGACTTGGTTACAGTTTTCATATTAATTAAAACATTCATCCACAAGATGCACCTATAACATTTTAAAATCGTACAGTATGCAATTATAACTATTATTTTATTTAAGCGCAAATTATATCAACATGATTCAAATGGAATACTAGTAACATAATTTTTTAATCTCCATTCCATACTATGTTGGGCATCATCATAATCAGTGCTCATTCAGCCAATAATATTTAATATGTGTCTTATCTTTCGCTTGTATGAGTTCAGTTGTCAGTGTATGTATTTAATTGTGATGTATTGTATATTATCAGTATCTCTCTTTTTCTTCTACTACATACACAGCGCTCGAAATTCAAACTACTACGAGACCAAAATTGTATGCAGTAATGCAGTCAACAGTAACAGTCAGAAAGAACTCTGACTCCGAAGGTTGAGTACTGAGTAAACTACTATGGACGATCAGAAATTACGACTTCGTCGGACCAAGTCAACCACACGTGTTGAGGAAATTCGGCAATTGGAAGAAAAAAGACGAAGTAGAAGACCCGATAAACCGTGAGTACAGCTTTCAAACAGTTGCAATTATAATAATCGTAGTTTATTAGCCTGATACAATGGAAATGGGTTTGCTTTTCCTCAAATTTATTGCGATTCGTATGAGTGAAGAAGTTATATAGCTATATGATGTAATATAGGATAAAGATTCAAGGTGATGCGTCATATAACATGTTCCATCACCCATTTTTCAGCAAGCATCTCAGATTAAATGAAAAAATAGGTAAAACATAAAATACAAATTATGTGATATTTCCTCGGGAAACCCCCACTTGTTGATTGTTGGCTGGCGGTACAATTTGTGTACGTTTAAACATAGACACTTCATTGAAGGTCTCAGTATCAGTTAAATTTGGTAATGATTTTCGTTAAATAGCATTGGGTTTTTGTGTTTCGAATTTCTATTTGAGGAATTATATACATAATGACTGCCTTTTTGGTGAAACAAGGCTCCTTTTCCAAAATTATTTGCTCGTTAAAAGTAAATAGGGGACTTAAATCGAACGGTCGACGGTTCATTCATCAGAGAGTGAAGTAACTTGTACAAAGGAGCGAAGAAACTCCCGTGGACATAAAATGGTTCAAACGTAATCTCAAGCTGCAAACCGGGAGCTTTTTGATAATTAAGCTTTGCCCCAATAAATACGCGGTGTACAAAGGTCAATTGTGCACTGATAATGTAAAATCGTAATCGTACTACATGGTGTAGTAATAGCCTTGAGTTGTATGACTACTAGAAATTAGGGACGCCAATTAAAAGGAATTCTTTTTTAGTACGCAGTCAGGTCAGTTTATTATAATCACTGCTTAACTGTACATACATGATATAGGTAGCTAGGAGGTACTTGATCCTTTTGGATACTCTATTTGCTTACTTAACATTCGTTTTAGACCACGTGACGGATTCCTTATCTATTTTAGTCTGTATTCAGCTCAAATCTTTTTATTATAATCAATAATGAATGCAGCTTAATTTTTTAAGCTTTATTACCAAGGCATGCCAATTCAAGACGTATTACAGATACTATAATGACTTCCCACTTCGCAGATATACGTGGCTATGGCATTATTGTGCCCCTTTCATTCTGCTTACATGGTGCTGGTTTGCTTATCAAAATATATTTGCAGCAACCTTTTTGGGGTGTTAGTTTAAACCAGTCGGGATTATCACATAATCATACATTAAGATCATGAATATTTTGAACTACTATTTCAGATTGATGTTGAAATTAATTTATTATAACACTTTAAAAAGAAGTCATGAAATTATTTTAAAACTTTTATTTATGTTTTAGTGCAATTATCATGTTAGAATCAAAGCATGAATTATTTAATTCTTCTTCTAACTAGGCAGGTCTGTGTATAAATACTGGCTAAATATGCTGAATCAGAAGACGATATATTATGCGTCATATGAAATTGAATGAATTTATGTTTACATTAACATAAATTCAGACTGAATTACCCAATATTTTATGCAGGTAGTACTAGGAGGATTACGAGCTCATAATTCGGCATTTCAAACAGAACATATTCAACTTGAAATCCACTACTCTAGGCTTTAAAACTTGTTGCCTACTGTGTTGAATTTTGATATATAATTAAATGTGTAAAAAAATGTCTAAATTTAGAATTCACCGACCATGTGATTCTCTCTTTTCGTGGTCATCCGGATTCAACGACTTCGGAGGATTCGTCAACTGGGGATTTCTTTTGCTAGCACTTGGAGGTGTAAGGTTATTCCTCGAGAATTTCCTAAAGTACGGAAACAGAATTGACCCATTGCAATGGCTGAATGTACTTGTTGGAGACTCCGTCACCTATATCCCTCCATCAATACTTCTTTTAGCATGCAAGTTAATTACTTCTATTCGCTAAATACATATTAGTATGTAGTGCAATTAGAATTGTCGATTGATTTGTACTCTTATCGTTCGTAAATCTCCAGATATACCTGTGTTTTTATTTTATGAGATTCTGTATTGCGTAGTATCAGTTCAAAATAGTGCATATGGTTACTAATGCCGTCGTAGAAATATTGCAGTAATTTTTATAAAAGAAGCCCTAGGGAACTTTCTGAAAATTTTGAAATAACATGTTAAACAGACTCAAACGTGCATATCCTGATGAGCCTCCTGATCGAGAAAGGACTGGCAAGCAATCACTTAAACTCTAAACAAGGAATGCTAGCACAGGTGAGCATAGTTATTATAATTCTATGATTTAATTTCACTTATAAATACAATAATTCCAGAATTTTATACATATGTAGACCTCGATCGTTAATTAAATAGGAACATTTTGAACGAAAGGTAATTAAACAGGTGCAACAGTAAGCGCATTTTTCGAAAAGTAATACAGAATTTGATAACAGTTATAATTATAATAATATTTTTATAATTGTTAAATAATAAGAAAAAAGACAATACACAGAACAGAAATCGTAAGATCTGTAAGGTGTTGGGTATACAGCTTTTATTAACTACTAATGCGCCTTTTGTAATTTTCATTTTGAATTTATGGAATTAGTATTCAAAACTTGTACTATACTTCAAAATTCACTTAGTATACCCTGCTCTAGTAAGGTACCCTCCCCTTATTGCATACTCCCGCCAGACGCTAAAACGTAGCTCTAATATACCCAGCCATGCTATTACAGAGAATAAGGTAATTGCATTGTACTTAATTACGAAACATTTTGAGATCATGAACTGCAGCAAGAGAATCTTTTTTTATATCCTCTAGGTCGTGAACCTATTTACTCTTATACTCACTCCAATAGCCGTTCTAACAACTTGGGGAACAAACACGTTTTCTCTGATTGGAGCAACAAACGTATGCTTGGCGTATTCGGTTATATTTCTGAAATTGTGGTCATACGCGCAAGTAAGTTTCTATGTTGAAATTTAAACTAACATTTCTCTACTAAAATACAGGAATACCTAATTGAAAAGAAATTCTGGCACGAGTTTGAAATATGAATTATTTGTCAATTTAATAGGTAAATAGTTGGTGCCGTTCAGCCCATCAACCGGTCAGAAAGCGTCGTGTTTCACAATCATCAACTTACTCAAGCCCAAATGGTAGTCTACATAGTTCAAGTCAGTCGGAGGACATCACTTCATCAGAACTGTCTACTCCAGATGTCGAATATCCAAATAATTTATACATTCTGGATATATACTACTTTATAATGGTTCCTACGTTGTGCTATGAACTCAACTTTCCGCGAACGGAGCGTATTCGGAAGCGTTTTCTTCTTAAACGCATCGTCGAATTCGTATTTGGAATGCAGTTAGTCATAGCACTCATTCAGCAATGGATTATTCCTTCTGTGAAAAATTCCATAATTCCTTTTTCTAATATGGATGTGATGAAGATTCAAGAGCGGTTACTTAAACTTGCCGTACGCAATTCTCACCTTGACATGTCTATAGCATCTTGGTTTACTAAATGTTTGCACTTTATGCAATCGTTTGTTATGTATGTGTTCTTATTAATTTGTTTCAGATTCCCAACCATCTCATTTGGCTTATATGGTTCTACCTGTACTTCCACTGTTTTATGAATATTTTGGGAGAGGTGCTTCGATTTGCAGATCGGGACTTTTATCTGGATTGGTGGAATTCCCCCGACATTGATACTTTCTGGAGGACATGGAATTCTCCGGTTCATAGGTGGGCCGTTCGGCATTTGTACATTCCTGTTATCAAAAACACAGGATCAAAGTTCATTGCAACTTCCATTGTTTTCTTTTTCTCAGCATTTTTTCATGAATATTTAGTTTCTGTGCCGTTGAGAACGTTTAAAGTAAGTTGGCTATTGCCTTTCTTATCAGTTTTTAGTATAAATCTAGCATTATTTTGTTTCATTTGATTGTATTCCTGGGCTCGATTGACTACAAGTGTCGTACTTTTTCAGTTATTCAAATTACTACGTGTACTGTTCTTTGTACTGGTTCTAATATTTATGTTTTTACTTTAACTAGGTATGGGCATTTTGTGGAATGATGGCACAACTACCTTTGGCCACATTGTGCAAAGTCATCGTTGGGCGAAACGGTGAACGTCCCAGGTGGGGTAATGTGGTGGTATGGGCATCACTTATTCTGGGGCAGCCCCTATGTATAATG
This sequence comes from Ptenothrix huangshanensis, assembly GCA_036851915.1. Classification (NCBI taxonomy): domain Eukaryota; kingdom Metazoa; phylum Arthropoda; class Collembola; order Symphypleona; family Dicyrtomidae; genus Ptenothrix; species Ptenothrix huangshanensis. The sequence goes on from JAAXYX010001029.1 coordinate 6,433, forward strand.
ATGTATTACCATGACTACGTTATAACCCACTTTGGCCATCAGTGGATTGAGTCCTTTTCAAAATTAAGTTAAGACAATTCTGGACTGGAGCAAGACAAAATTGACATATTTGTAAATGAAGGCTGATTTAAGTATATTTTCAATTCGCAATCGCGACTTCCTTGTTACTAAAAACTGATCATAATAGATGGTCAATAGATTAAAGTAGGCTCTGTGACAAAAATACACCAAGGTCCATGGGTGGTGAAGAATTTTTGATGCTTATGAAATGATTAAATAGTTTATATATTCGATCGAGAATAATTATACACCAGGTCTTGTGATTTAGTGAGACAATCGGTCATTCAATTCATTATAATAATAATTAGATAACATACAAAATTAAAAAACGCGTGCGTATATTTTTGGAATACTCAATTTGCCATAAAAATGGACAGTATTACAAAACGTGGGCATTACTGTGTAAACCCGGGTTCTTCCTTCAAAATTCTATGATTTTTCGCCTAAAATTGTATAAATCGAAATGTTAACGTTTTCAAATGTTTTTGCAAGTAACTTTAATTGGGTTTACTCTCATCTTGCTAATCGCGTTATAAAAATTCATTATAATTATTCCTTGCTGCCTGCCATAATGAATAAAACGCATGATTTATTTAAAAATAGTTTCCGTTGGGATATACAGGTAATATTTTGTAAGTATGTATCTATGTAAAATCAATCACTCGTGGACATCCTATGTACAAAGAATAAAAGTTATTCATACCCTTAGAGACATGCACTGTAAATCGGTTTATGAAATATAAGACCTTGGAAAATGATTTAAATGCTAATCACAGCTAAATAACCAAAGTACCTATTAAATCAAAATTTGAGGGTTTAGTGGCCGAAGTATGAAAACTACCGGGGGTTTGAAATATGAATACCGTAGTTTCCCTCGTCCGACTGGTATTGGTGGAGTAGTTATCTGCGTTGTAAATTATGAGAACCTATTGTCGAACCTTGAACCTTATCGACTAAATGCTCATTATTAGCTGCAATCATCAATTTAAATAGTATTCCAAAGTCCTCATGAAATAATTTTATTTTATGGTACATGCCAGTAGAGGTTTAAATAATTTTTGCCTTCAATGTATGTTTGACTATTGTTACAGTAGTAATATAATTCCTTTTGCCTTAAGATTGATAAGAAGCTGTGATATATATACATAATCATATACAAAGTTGAACAATTTACGTTCAGGCACAAGTTACACTTATACTACTTTTTCGGTTTATTATTTGTCACTTTCCCTTGTTGTTAGAAAGTTAAATCAAAAAAAATTTCTTGCTGTGCTTACAGTGTCTTCCATTTCCTTTATTTTTTTTCACTTTTCATAACTACCTTTCCTTTGATCGAATTGTTGGCAAAAACACCGTATATTATAAGGCGTTCAGCTGACAATCACTCGAAGGTAAAAAACAATTTACTACTCAAGGCGCATTTAAAGTTTTAGAATTTATGCTTACAAAATAAAATAATCAATGTAGTCATAGTACAGGAAAATATTTTCCAGCAATATTTACAAATAAATACTGTTCCTTTAGTTTTTTCTTCATTATTGTTGTTACACATGTTGAAGTAGAATATTAAATTTAGCATTAACTATTTGACGATTTGTAATAATTAACACAAGTGGCATTTATATATTTATGAATACAAAACTGTATCAGCCATAGCGTACAGAAATGACATAAATACCTTACAAATAACAACATGTGTGTAATTTTTTGTGCAGACATGAAGGTATGGTAAATAAATCTATTATGCGAATTGGTACATATATAAATATCTTGAAGTATAATGTGAGTATTCCATTCCTTTCATTTTTGTTCATGAATGATTATTATTAATAATAAATATTATCCTTATGTATGAACCCCTCGCAATGTACCAGGCAATTTGAAATTGAATTTTTGAATTTGATTTATGAACTTATTACTCTTAGTATATGCATGCATAATTCTGGACCAAATTGTGAAATTTGAGTTTCGTCCGTTTCCTTTATAGTTATTATTTGTTATTTGTTATTTTGCTTTATTGTCAGTACTCTTCAGCCTCTTCATTACTTGCCATTATATTCAATTCAGTTTCGGTCAAATAGAGACTCTATACACTATAGTCTCTATTTAATGAAATTAAAATTTTTAGTGAAACATCTTTCAACTTTTCATCAACACAAAATCTAATATCTTTAAAAAAGTTTATGGTTTACTGTCATATTTTGAAGCTACCCGTTTAGGTAAGAAGTATTTCTTGATCCCGGTGACCAGGTTTACGCTTTTGGATATGTATTAGCCGTACACCTAAGTTCTCTCACTGACTCTCACATTTTCGCTGATTTTCGCTAATTTTCGTAAACATTTCCCATTGTACATCAACTGTATTTATGGCAACTTTGTGCAAAAATCAGCGAAAATATGCGCTGAGAGCCAGTGAGAGGACTAGGGTGTACGGCTATTGTAGTACTCTTCTCCGTGATATAATATAGTGGTTTCTCGAGAGCATTGGTCTCGTAATGTTGTCAAGTTCAATTCACACACAAGTGAAATGTCAAGACTACCAGATTTCTATTCGGTGTAAGTCACTTGTTTCTTTTCTTTGTTTTTCGGTCACTTGGAAAATATTGGTAGCGAAGGGCAAACTGTCGCTACCAGTGGTTACTATACAATTGCCAAATAATGTTCCACATAAAGTAAACCTTTTGTATTCAATTCAAATTTGATGATTCAATTGATTCAAAATCTTCGACCAATAAAAACGAATTTTGGTTCGTAGTTGAAATTTTCAAATCAATTATGTTCAAGAATTTGGATACGGAATAAACGGAATCCGACTTAAATTTGAAAGGAAAAGGAACGCTTGAAAATTTAATAACGTGATTGTGGGTTCCAGTAATACAAACATGATCAGTTGGCCCTTAGTCCCTCTCTGTACTTGTAGTAGGTAGGTGAGGTAATCCACCTTCCACCCAAATTTTCAAGTTCTTCCCGATTTCAATCCAAATTCCATTTTCCAATTCATGTTGTTCAACAGTACATAATTTTAATTTATTGTATTGCTCAAAATTTAGAAGTGGACTTAATAATCCGAAAATTTTACGACCTCATTCACAACTTTAAGGATTACGCACTGGGGCAGTAAGAAGTTGCGAGCAATTAAATTTCTCGAGTGCCTCCAGTAGTGCCCGTAGAAACCACAGTTGGTACGCCAACAAAATGAGCTTCTTTGGGGTTTTGGGTGGTAATAATAACGTAAGTCACTATAAGTCACTATAATTCCATGAAACGAAGTTCTTAGAAAAGTTAGGGTGGGGCTTTTATGCTGTTGTTATATGTGTGTAATTACTAAACGCACTGAACATCAACCATTCCATTTCCATTCCATGGCCACGTCACATGCCCATGTCCTATTGAATCAGGCACTGCACGGTTCCATTTTTTCCATCTTACAATTAGTTCGCAAAGTAGGTACACATAAAAAAATTATAAAATACAAACTAGAAAGCAAACTAATGCAAAGTTGCACAAACATATCTTGCAATTTTGAACAGGGCACGTATTTAGTTTAATCAGCTAATTATAATAATTATATTCTACAACAAGAAATAATATTGGCAGTAATTTTGGCATTCGACAATTGACATGAAATGCATTATACTGTCCCAGTTCCCAAATTTTTACTTTTTGAAAGGAAACTGTAGTAGTTGTTTTTATTTTTCAGAAATCTTTTTTACAACTCTCTTAAAAATTAAAATGCAATTACAAAAAAATGGTTTACAAAACTTGCCCATCCAGATTTGATACGTATTATTGAATTTTAAGCGTGAAATTAATACAATAATTTAGCACTGAAAAATGTAAGCTTTAAAAGAATTTCTAAGATTAATTTCTACATGTTGACACGAACGAATATATTTGAGCTTTTTATTTCTACCTGAAAGAATAATCTCTTGTTATCATGATGTATCAACACTGGATTACAAAAGAATGAGTAGTCCAAGTTCCAAGTGGCTCTAGTTTCGTGCTACCCATTAATGGCTGGTGTTGTCTGGTATTAAGAATAAGGTCCAACAGACCATACTTTTTCGAAACAGACCAGACTATTTATTATGATCTGATCTGCTTTCAATCTATTTACTCATTTCACGTGAGAATGTATTGCATTTGCAGCTGTGAAAAGCTATTTGAGTGTATTCTACACAGAAGAGTGAAATCATTCGAGTCAGATTTCTATTACAAATTGCGAATGATCGACAACTAAGTACGCTATATTTTTTGTGCAGGATAAAAACTGCGAATGTAATAAAACACTGAAGGAGCATTTAAGAAAATGTGCGGGATATGGTCAGCTCCCCCCTCTGCAGAAAGGTTGTTGCCCACCTCCAAAAAAGGAATGTAATCCCTGTGAAGAAAAAAAACCTGTGTGTTGCCCTACCAAAGGTTGTAAACTGGAAGCTTATAGTCCCAAGTGTGAAGTACCTCCCACAATGACGTTCAAATGCCCAGAAAGCTGTTGCGAACCACCCAAAGACAAACCAAGATGTTGCCCGGCACCTCCACCTCCATGCAGTGATATAATTGCGCAAAACTGTCCTGATCTTTGCGGTGCAAAAACGGCTTGCGGTTCTGGTAGTACTTGTTCCGCACCACCAAAGCCTTTGCAAAGAGAGAAAAAAAGCTGCAGAGAAGACACGTGTGGTCCATAGCTTTCCACTTTCCCGAACGGTATGTGAACGTTAAACTTTGTATTAATTGTCTGATGTAAATGCACGTAGGTAATTATGTACATGACGGAGAACGTGCGCTTCAGCTTTCTTCATTTTTAACTTCTTCATGATTTCTGGTTTTGTAGCCCTGAATTCTTGCCGGTCAGAGAACGTAATCATTTACTGGGATGTTCCAGAATTTCTGAATTTCTTTGGACCATCCTTTTGCACAAATTATTTTTCAAAATTTATCACACTGAACAGTCATTTTAAAATCCGTTGTAAATCAGGTCCATCACGTGGCACATAGCATGCATTCAATATCATAATTAAAAGCTTCGGCCAACGAATACAACGTTGAGAGTTTGACGCAATTTTACTCTGCTATCATCACTGGCATCAAAGATACCAAAACCAGGTTATCATATTCCATAAAAAACACGTCAGAAAATCCATGAAAATCATTAAACAAATTGGCAACTTTACACGTAAAACTCAAAATTCCGTTCGCTAGTTAACGGTAATTTTGACCAAAGCTCTCCTCCACATAAAGTAAACACTATAACATGCCCAACCAATTAATAACATACGTTACATTTTGCGGCAACGAATTGCCCTAATTGAATCGATTTGTTAAGTGAAGGTTAAGAATTTTTCATAAATATTCATAAAATTATTCTCAAGTCGAAGTAGACTCATATAATTAATTCGAAAATATTTTGAGTACCTAGTAGATGTGAACAAGCTTGTCTTAGACTGTCTTTATGGAAGTTCCTGTTACAATTTGATGTGGAGTCCATCATTGAATTTATATGAATAACGACTATATCATGTTCATAAGCAATATAATTTATTTCTTTATTTTGCAAAATTCAAGTACAATTAATCGCTGAATTAGATTAGGTGGTAAAGCAAAAGCAAAAATTTTATTTAAAAAAATAAGTTCTTAACATATTCAAACTTGATTCGTGGGTAACTTGCTTAACATTTCAATACTCTTATGGCAAAAAACAACCATCTTGTGCAGCGTTTTCCTTACCATATTACTCGTCTATTAACAAATTACATAATGCAGCTTCGTGAGTTACTATGTTATGTTAGCGTAAATAAAAAGCAGGAATAATGTTTCCAATGCGTTACAAAAATATTTTATACGAAATTATTGCTTAATGTGCCCCTCCGATTTATTTAATAATTAAACCACTGTCTGTCCTGAGTATTATTTATGCAGAATATTGCAATGCAATCTCCTACAATGACTTTCCTCAGTATCTAGGAGAAAGGTAAGTCCAAGAATTGAAGACTCAATAAGATCTCGAGATTAGTTGCTAACTACACACTGAAAAGTAGTTTATAGTTTAGATATAAGCATTTTTCATAGTAGTAAATTATATACATACGCAACTGAAATGCAGATTAGATCATTAGGGGGTTAGAAACTTACGAGAAAACAGGATTAATGGAAGTTGAATCTAGTAGCTCGGGGTATGAGCTTTAAACATGGCAAATCAACGGATACTTCTAAAGTAAAAGCTCGATGCTATATTTGGTCGAAAGTCGAAATACATGCGCTGGAAGCTTTCTTCCATATAATTACATTAAAAGATGATGATATGAAAATTTGAATGTGATTAAGTCTCTAATACAACGCTGGGGTCGAAAAGTAAAAGGAATATAGCAAAGAGCAGAATAGCAAGGCTGGTGCAAATTATTTCTTAAGAAGTCGTGCCTTCTTTCGAAGGCGAAGGCTAGGTAAATTTGGAATCAATCAATACGGGGTGGGGCCTGTTATTAGCAATGTTATAGTAGTTTTTACAGCAGACGTGATTACGAAAATATCCAACTGTATTACTACATAGGTAATTACATTTTACTGCTGGTGATAAAGCTCCACATGAATTTTAATTGTTTTATTGTCAGATAAATAAAAGTTGTGGTGTAATCGTAAACCTTGATTCCGCTGTCCACCAGAACAAGAAATAGTAGTTTTGTAAAGTTGCCAAGCATGAAAGGGCCGGATTGTAGATAGCGCATAACTTCCCAGAGGCGCTGCCTCTGATCAAATGAAAATATTATCCTTATCACAATATCACCAATAGTGGACTACCAAAAATTGTCCAAGGCAATTACAGGCGAACTTTAGGTACGTAGTGAGAACATAAATCAACAGCTAAAAATGTCCTTAGATCACTTTTATCATCAATCTTAATTAGCGTCACATCATAACCCAGTGATATACTCACTTCAATTCCAAATGCCATCACACAAAGTGACAAGTATATGCTCAGGTGTGACTATACAACCTAACGGACTAACGCAATCAGACGTAACTTCAATAAAGTGATATAAGTGCAAAACTTCTAAATTTCGTCACGTTTTGTGCATTGAATTGATTGATATTTGAAATTCAAATTATAGCTGTGTAAGTTGTGCTCATTTCAAAGCAGATTTAGTTTTAGTTACTGATTAGTGATTGTAGTAAGAAAAAAAATAAACAAAGCCTAGCAGCCAAGGACCTCCAAAAATGAACTTTCCATCTCCCTGCCCTGGAACGGTTCTATCAGTTTATCTCCAGCTCACTTGGTACCCACTATAAAAACGGTTATAGCTTTGCGTACTGCGTTCACAATTAGTAAGTCTTTAACCTGTTTCCGAAATGAATATGCAGAATTAATTAACAGTCTGATAGTTTGCTACTTAACTTTGGAATACAGCTTCTTAAGGATTTACGAAATTAACCTCAAATAAATAATGCAGAACGCTGTAATTACATCGATTGAGTTTCACGGAGGCTTTTGTTATTTTACTCGAACACTTCAATTCGGCTAAACATTGGCATTAGTGAACGAAATCATTAATAAGTAAAATGTCTCCATAAAGCACCATAATCACCAAATTATTTTGATGTTTTGTACATTTTCATGAAATATTCCGAATTATTCCGGAATGAGTGCAATTTCAGACACCATTTTTTATGTGTAAACCCGATTTTGAATTTTAAAACATTATAAAAATCACTTTTTTGTAATTGAAGTCTTATAAAAAGTATATATTTCTATCAGAATAATAGGAGAAAATCACTCGTTCGGATGTAGATACTATTTTTCTTGGCAATAAAATGAATCTGCTTCTGCTTATTAGTTGCCTGAATGTATATTCTAGAATATCAGAGATAATGAGTCAAGGTAGCTGGAACAAAATTTCAGCTACTTCGATAATGAGTAAATAATTTTGGTTACTTTAAATACGGAATTTTGAACATTCGTACTTCTTATGAACTATTTAAATAAATTTAAAATATATGTAATCCTGGTTTCAAGTAAGGTTGCAATTTTTACCTGTTGCTACAATGAAAGCAGTAATTTAGTTCCTATTTAATTAATATTGGTCCTCCTATGCGTTATATCGTTATATGGGAGAAAACGTACCGGAGATTAACTTGTTTGGCTTTTAAATAGCGTTGCACACTAATAATTTTTACGGCTCTAAAGATTAATTGCTATCAGTATCGTAAATAGTCAAAACCTACAAAGTACACCGCTTTTTATTTACAAGTCACCACAAGGTTTACTTCTACTGTAAATGTGAAAATGGAAGGCTACCTAAGTGAGCTCGAAATAAATGTAATTTTATGGTCATAGGTTATGTAACATGTAACCCGTTCCTACGAAACGGAAGGCCTTCGTCTTCGTCGTATATGTATATAACACGTAGAATTCTTATATACACAATTAAAAGCGTGCGTCATGCGTCATGATAAAAGACAAACTTGCGAGGAAGTTAAATTACCTACTGGACTACTTCAGTAATATGACTTATTGACATTTTGTTATACAATTCATATGTACACGGAATAAATTAATTATAGACAAACCAAAATATATATTAGTCTTACAAGCACAAGTGTTAGTAAGACATATTACGATGAACTGAGAACCGTCCTTTGTAGCTTAATGTGCCAGAGATAAAAAAGTAAATAAAAAAATATTACTTACAAAAGTAAAAACAAAAACGAAACAAAGGCGACCTGAAATATAAACTAACGAAGAAACGATTCCAAAAGATTAATTGAGTCTACAGGTCTACATGTATTGATTAAAAAGAGGAGAGTCGAACAGCACTTTACAGCAGAGTGATAGTAAAAAAGCAATAATATCGAAATGATTCGATTATGCGAAGCTATAGTATTCACAGCAATAATTTGCCGGAAACCAGCCAGATTCGCTATTGCTAGGGTCGTCACTGATTTTCATTCCAAAACACCAACCGTCTTCTTGCTTTTGAACTACACGAATAATATCACCAGCATCGAAGGACATTTCGTCCTCTCTTTGGGCTTCGTAAGGAAACATAGCTTCAACTTTTGTTTTCATTTCATTTTTTAAACCGTCCAACTTTTGTTGCCAACGATGAATCTCCGACTGTGTTCGTGCTCCAAGAAACTAGATTAATCACAATTATAAACACCTTTTATGTCATTTGGCATTATTTGAATACAAAACATTTGTGTACACAAGGTATTATTGAATATTTAACCAAGATTTTTAAACAGTACTTACGTAAACAGTTTCCTTCGTTGTAAAATGCAACATAAAGAAAAACTGCGCATCTTTTGAAACTGAATCAAGGTTAGGTAATGGCTTGATGTCTGAGTCTGAAGTTTCCGCCCAGTCAATTACTTCAAATCTGCCCGAGCTGTTTAAATAAAGTTACATAAAGTACAATTTTTGACAAGGACGTTTCATCATTCAGAAAGCGGCTTCAAAATGTTTCCAAAGGAAAATGTATTTTTCCTACATTCATTTTGATATACACACTGGGGGCGGAGATTCTGGAATCACAGGAATGATGTTGGGTGTATTGTACAATACCTACATACACTACTGAAGTCGAATACTACATACATACTGTGTCCACTATATATTCTGCCCTTGCCTTGAGCAACGGTGATCAATAAAGTATTGAAGGTTTTTCTCTACTTTCGATGTCAGGTATGAAATGTGTAGTAAAAATTCCTTCAAACATTTGAATCCAAGCAGATTAAAGGTCGGTTAAAAATTAAGGTCAGTAATCAAGAAATAATATAATATAAATATACAACTTGTATATTGATTGAGGTTACGGAATTTCTCACATTTGAGGATTTCTAATTGCAACAAAAAATATATATGATATGATAGAAAAGAAAAATCATTATATAATCAGCAGAGCTCTGATAAATTGCAATGCAACACAAAGAATGTTGAAAGACAACATGCTTAAAATACAGATGTCCTGCAGAACTGTAGCTCCTAAAGGCGGGAACGTATTCAGGGAAAAGGAGTGCAGGTGTAGGATATAGGGTATTCTAATGTATGCACTCCTTAATAATTAGTAATTAGTAGCACATTTACTTTGCGTAAAGAATATGTAAGACAACTACCTTTTTTTCTTGGTCACTAGCAACTTCTCAGAAAAGAGAATAAGCCAGTAGAAAACTTTCTTAGTTTTTCTAAAAGTCCAGTTAATTTGGTTAGCCCCTTTCCTGCTACTGTGATCGTAAGGATTTTTCATAAAATCGCCCTTTAGAATAAAATTTCCCAGCGTTAAATTTTCGAAATTACGTGGGAGATCTATTTTTTCGATGATAGCTGTAGTATCTTCCTTATCTTGACTCTCCCTTGCGGCTTCGTTGCAATCCAGAACCAGCTATACAAATTATGCAGAAATAGACACTAGATCATAAATCAGCACTGAAATCATTTTTTTGCATTTTGGATGGATTACTAAAAATCTATGAACTGAAAACCTTGAAAGTTGAAAATATTGTAGGATCTTGTTTGTACGCCTGTCTAAAGTGTCTAAACTCATCATCCCAATTTCTACTGAACTTAATAAAATTGCCCCAATGCACTTACGTTGGTCAGATTTTGGAGCGCTTCTTCGCAAAAAGTTCTCTCCTTTAGCGACTGCTGGCGTTGAATTATTGCGTTGACTAGTAGTGGGAGTCGGGTAATGCGTTGCATAGGCAGCATCAAAAAAGAGTCCATCCTCAACATTTGACATTTCGGATTTTCTTCAATACTTTTAACAGCACTGACAAAGTCGTCGTTGGTCATTCTTTTAAATCAAAAGAAAAAACTAATTAGTGATCGCCACATCCATTCCTAAAACCTGAGCAGAAGATGACGCCACTAACAGCAAAAATGAAAATCTGCGATGGAAGTGCGCGCTGAGCTTCCGAACAGAAGATGACACTATTGATTACATGATTTGTACTGTATTTTGGAGAGGCTTCGTAAGGAACGTCAAATCAATTATTAGTTTATTATGCGTAAAACAAAGTTTCAAGTTCAGACACTGATTGTTTACATATTCTTACGATTCGTCTTGTTCGACTCTCCCATCTAGTTTAGGATAATTAGATAGTTATAACACAACTGACTGGTCGTTAGTGGACTCCCGTAATTTTGGTCCCAGTGTGTCTTTTTAACTAATATAATTTATTCTTAAATCTTCCACCTTACCTTAGCCTCTGAATGGTCCTGTCTTGATGTGGTTTGTTTCTGCAGTACTCTTTGTAAACGGTAAAATTATTCAGTGCATACTTATTAAGCGTCTCGCCAATTTCTTGAATATACCACGAATCTTTCCACTTCCCTAGCAATTCAGCATGAAAGGATTGGGAACATTTTCTAACTGCAACGAAAAACCACACATTGTTAAAAATAATCTAAATAAATAAATAATAATGTATACAGTTCCTAATTTACCGATTTGTTAAGTAGGTACTATAAAAATGTTTGGGGTGGAATGTTAACGTTCAAGTATGAATTTCCTATACATGAACTTCAGTTTACAGAACTGCTTGACGTCATTACTAGAAAACGACTTTGTCCGCTGTCAACATATTCGTAGGACTAAAAAGTCGATTAATATGTTGAGTAAAACATTGCAGAAGGTGTGTATTTAGTGCAAATCGAAAAAATACCGAACATAACCAACGACTTGAAAGTTGTGTGGTAAAATCTGAATTAATTACTTAACGAACTTTTGTTTCTGTATTTCTAATAAGTCAAGGAGAAATACATGATTCAAGCTTGTTATAGGTTATACCCTCCAGATAGTAACGAATTTAATATGTAGCCTGTACTGTAAATAATGTTCTACAAACTACTTAGATGAGTCACGAGTTTTAAACACATACCTTGAATTATATTTCCCCAGATGTATCTGAATTCTTCTTCCGTGAGAACTCTTTTAAGCTCAGAGGATTCGTAGAAAAGTAACGTAACGACATCTAAAGACTTCAAATACGAAACTTCTGAAGTTAGAACTTCAAAAATGGCTTCTTGTAGTTGTTTCTGTTTGTCCGACAAAATCGCCAGAATACCCGAACTTACGACTTCAGGTATTTCGCACCACAATGTTCTTTGCCCCACACGAGGGACTAGCATATCAAGAGTTAGTCCCAGATTTTTTGGAATTACTGGTTGGTAGTCATCTTCTGGCTAAAAATCGTAGAATAAGTAATCAAAATGCGCAAGTTATGACTCTGTTGATAACACTGCAAATACATATGTATCTACCTGTGAGCTAACGTTTAATTTGGTGTAAAGACTTTCTGCAACTCAGACTTACCTTAAGGGAGGAAATGCCGTACGTGTAATACTGATATAAAGGTTCCTCATCCATGGAATAAATCGGCTGATATGCAAGTACAAAGCTTCGTATTAAGTCAGAATCAGAGTCATAAAAATCTGAATCCTCATACGTATCAAAGTTGTCACTGTTTCTCAGACACGTGCTCAAATTATTGGATGGGTTAAAGAATTGAGTTGATTTTAATTTTTGAACTTGGCGATTGCAATTTTGCTCATCATCTTTTGCAACAATGCTGCTAGCAGAACTATTATGTCGCGTTGCATTGTAGCGTGGAATAGATTCCATCGGAGGAGGTTCCGGAGGTGGACTACTAGGCCGGGGTATGGACCGTCGAACAACGCTACTACTACCACTACTACCAGGTCTTGCATGGTTTTTTTCAGGGAGAGGGACAGTGCTCTTAGGATCGTTATTATCTTTAGTCAGACGATTAAATCTTGGAGATACATCACATGGATGAGATACATTTTCGGGTTTCCCATCCAAGTCACAACTTATTGTTCTGGAGGCTCGTCTCATAGAAAATAATTTTTTGGCTAACTTACGTCCTGCTGTTTTTGCAATCGATGAAAATTTATTTGTCGTTTCGTTTGGCGATAACTCGGAGTGCTTGGATGTGTGATGATTGGAAGGTGGAGGTGGTAAGGTACGCATAACAGGAAACGCATCAGCACAATCCGGAGGTCGCGGGGGTGGCTGATTTGACCAGTATAGTGAGGATTGGCCAAAACTATAAGTAGATGCATTGTAGTTGTTGTCTGTACAGCCATATATTGATGATTGATGCGACCACGGGTTAAGTGACAAGTTTGATTCTGTAAAATTACTGTCTCCTACGGATGAATGATTATAAATTGGTTCCGAATAGACTGACTCAAACGGAGACGGAGCAGACGAACGAGAACTTAAGTATGGCAGTGGTAAGTCAGCGTCTGAAACAGAAAAACAAATTACGCTTTAATAAACACGGCCATCAAAATCATTTCCAAGCAATTTGCAATGGTTAAATATGCAGATGAGTCTTGAAATGAAAGCCCGCTTTCTGTTGGTTTAGTTCACTTTACCCCTGATTGTAAAAGAGACCCATGATTGAGATTCTTGCTGCCAAAGATTCAGGTCGTACACTGTAAAAATTGGTGCATCTAAAACGCCATAGAATAACGAATAGCTTTTCAGGGGTTTAGAGATGCATTTTTTCCTGTTTGAAGGCTAAGTAGTTTTTGCAATGTATTCATTTGGGTTACAATCAATTAACAGGCATCCTCATAGAATGTAGTTGATCTGTGCAGGAATTAATTTTGGCCTATCTTAAATGTGAGGTTCCGGTATGTACACAAAATACAGCTTAATCATGTCTGAGATTACCAATTATCCTGTAAACTTTCTTTAATCTTATTGTTAGTCCTACATCCTACACCGTCGATGAAGAGGCAAATTTGCGGAGCTACAGTTTCGCTGAAGTTTACGTAGAAGCTGAATGCGAAACTACAATATTTAATACGCCTAGTTCCCGGGTGCATGTGCATACATAAGCTACGACGAATGGAAAAGGAATAAAGTGAATTAGAAGATATTGTTGCTTGTGGTTGATCTTTTAAAAATTGCTTATAAATACTCACATGGGCACTCTGTGACGAATGCGCTGATTTCCTGTTCTTCAAATAAGGGTCCAGTACAGGGTAGTTTTAACCTTAGAAAGTTGACTCCGCCACTGTTGCCACTGTCAAAATCACCTACGTCTACATACGTAATGGAATCATTTTCTGATAATCCTATGTCAGCACACCTGTCCCTTTCGAAGTCCACACTATCCTTCCTTGAAGTTTCACTGTAGCAGATCCCTTTTTTATTCCAAGGTTTGTGGGTCCTTGGAGTGTTGAAAGGAGGCAGTACAGGACTGAAATATTCGCACTGACCAGGTGGGAAATGAACTTCAATTAGAGATTTCGTCGTCGCCAAAACTTCCAGCACCATTTTATATGCACTGTGTTATTATGATAGGATCACCAAATTTTAAAGTTGTTTGACTATCACTTGAAGCTTGATATCTGACTTTCTTGAATTACTGCTTAAACTGCAAATATATCTTGGTATAGGTAACATTTGTTCGCGTAATTCCATGACTGTAAGGATGCTTTTTTTGGGCAAAAATCCAAGAAATTATGATTACAAATTACATTAAATGCACAGGACGATCACTACACTTTGACACACACTTTAAGATACTGAAGGGACTATTGTGTATCCATTTTCTTCCGTTCGACCAAACTAGGAATCTGACGATGTGGAGGACAAACACTGAAAAACATAAAGTTGACAAATCCATATTATTCGTTGTGACTGATGTACTTGCAATGTCCATGAAGGATCATTGGCAGAGGCTAAGTACCTGCCATTATATAAATATAGTATTTTAAAGGTCGAATTTCAAGCGTAAGCTTTCGAGTTCATTCTGAAATACTCATTTGAAACGTAATTCATAACAAGGTACTAGTTTGAAACTAAAGCATGCTATTATTAGGTCAGCGCTTAAGTGCTTCATTATAAGTTCGTAAATATTGCCGTCAGACAAAGAATCGTGGTCAAACCTAAATTGCCAGGCAAGTAAGTAATTACACCCGACGTTTTTGTTTTACATTGCTGTGTACACAGTGAAATCGAAAGCTCAATAAAAAGCTAAACAAGCAAGACTATGTGATCCCCAATTCTAGGAGTGTAAAAATGAATTAAACATTACGCGTGACAACTATGTCATACCGAGTTTGATGAAAGAATCTTGTCAAAAATGTCAAAAACAACTAACAATAATGTACAGATATTTAACATTCCATCCAAGTTCGATTGTTGCATATTTTTTAATTAAATCTAGTCATCCAGTGGCTTGAATTATCAAGCGTTAAGAAATTTCTTTAAATTGTTTTGAAATTATAATCCTTCGTATTATGCATGTTCTTTTGTTAGTACGAGGTCCATACACTCTACAACACATAAATATTAAGACAATGAGCATTGAAGAACTCCATGGGCTAATAAGAGGAAGTTAAATTCTTTTAGTGAATAATGGCTTGAAGTTTTGTCATAAGAATTACTCCTATACGATGCACTTTAAATTGACTTCTAATTAGGCTATAATTTATCTGGTAGTCATTATTTTGTTTAGTTAAAATTTCCGATTTGCAATTATAAAGCATTACTGAATAAAGCAAAAACAAAATCCTGGGTTGCCAAAAATCCCAAATAGAAGTATATTCTACAAAGCATTATTTCCTCGTCGTCTGCCAATAATATTGAAGTTAAAATAAACTGCTGGAAAACATTGACATCCTGATCTAAGCTGATAGCTATTTTCAGGGAGATTAAAGGATTAGAAATACAATGAGTAGAATACTTTTCTCGAAGAATTTAAATAATAAAAAGTTGGTTTCTTCCAGCACAAGCGACTCTTTTTGAGTTTGCATGAATGCACTGGACTTGTATGCATGTTCAAAGAACAAGCAAGGCCTCATAAGGCTTTATCGCTACTGTTCGCAACTACTTCCTTATTACACACAAAATAAAACTCGGTATTTAGTCATCCCTGAAATTCCTTTCTTCCTTGTATATCCGAATCTTCTACTTCAACGTGCACTGCTCACCTTTGTCTTTCATTTCCTTACACAACTAGAAAATCTTAAAACCACTGTTTAATGGTTTAAATACTTAATACCTACTTCATTATGAAGCGCGAAGTGTATCCACCATAGTAGTTTGTCAGGAGTTGTGCAGATAAACGCAGTGTACCTATTTTATTAAAAGTAAAATTGCAGAACATCCCGTCAAAACATAGTTTTGTTTATGAATCTCAGGAGATCTTGGCTGATGGCAATCGATTTGGCTGAGCTTACAGAGAAAAAGTGAAGGCGGGCTGTAGTAAATCTGAACAAGCCTATTTCAATAATTTATTGTAAAAAATACGCTGTACTGAACACAAAACCAATCACTGTGTAAGACGCGTCTAGTAGCGTGCATGTATTTAATAGTAAGCACAAGAATTTATTAATACAAAATAGGTAGAAATAACAAAAGTTTGATTACACTCGATTCAACGGTGAGAACAAGGGAGTACTCCAAATTATTGAAATTAATCGAATAAGTTACAACAAATGAAGTAGAATATGTATACAGTGTAAGACTCAGGTGTGTCTGCAAGAAAAGAATGTCGTTTTTCTTTTGAGCTACACTCAGCCGCAGTAATTAAAAATGAAATATCCAAAATAGAAGACGAAAACAAGGAACTTAGTTTATTTACTTTATTTAAGTTAATCGAAACAATAAGTTTCAGTACAGACATTCGAAGTTACAGTAAGGTTGTAGTTTTGTGTTTGTAGAGTAGTTTTTGCTAAACATGTGCAACAATGCAAGGGAAGAGTGATTGATACAGCACAGTACAGGGAGCTACATACGAAACTTTCGTCCTCGACTGTACCTATCAATTAAGTAATATACCTACGTAAAGTAGAGAGTGAGCGTGAGGTTGTATTTCGAGGTACCTATTTAACAATGCTATACTAGCAACTCAAATGGATGACTCCTTAGAAGTACCTCGAACGAGACTATATAACTTTTGAAGGAGTAATCTGTCAGACCTCGATTCCTAGATGTGCTTATCTGCATGTACTGCCTACGCATTGGAATTTCTTGCACATATCTTTCTTAACACAACCAATTCCATAATCATACCTAAGTTATTCCAAGCAACAATGTAAAGCTATTGAAGGTAGTTACACTGAAAAAAATATCTGCATCTCATTTGAAAACTACGTTTTTTCTAATCGTCATAATTCCTGAAGTTCTTCCATATGCACGGGTCTCACTGTTCTCTTTCCAGATGGGGCAGATATACCTTGAATTTATAAAGGAATTATACAGATCAGAGATTGGGCAAAGGTATTGAATAGATTGTCGCTTGTAGATATTTTATTTGCTAAGAAATCAGTAAACTTGTTGAGACTGGTCATGCCAACAACCTTGTTCCATGAATGATCGAATTCCAGGAATTGAATATGTTTGCCTAGCAGGTGATGTAGAAATTTAGGACGTTACTGGTTTTAAATGCATTGCTAATAGTGTTAATGAAAGCATCTAAAAAACAAACACCATCAAGCCACGTTGCGTTGAAAGTATTGCTTCCTCTAGCGTATCGACGAAACAAGGAGCAAAAAAGATTGATGATCACATAAAACTAGAGTGACCCAGTATTGACCATATCCTGATCGAAGTCTACGGCTGATTCAAAAGCAGCGACTGTATCTTTACATATAAAAATACGGACTCTTCACTCCACTACAATAAGTATAAACATTATCTACTGGTAATATTATTAATAGACTGGCCTAAATGGGATGCGGCCTCCTGCGTAACAATTATAGTAGGCTCCATAAATTAAGACCCATTTACACTTCCATTTTATAGAAAATGTTAAACTAAAGTTAAAACTTTGTACTAACATGTATTACTGTACGACCACACTTAATTTTATCGTTGGCGTAACTACAAATTAAAACTACGTACGAAAAACTACGTATCACTAAAGTAAATTTAAACTGTCATTTGATTCAAGTAAATATTTTGCAAGTTGCACAGTTTGCAATTTCAATGACATCTTGTAGCCATATGAGACGCGCTGGTATAATTTAAAATTACCATTAGTTCCGATCATTAAAATATAATTACAGTGATATTAAACCATGTGAAAATGTAACTCCAAATTCATAACTCTCTCATATCAAAGTTTAAATCGAATCCTTTTATTATTTTCTACGTGGGAATTTGAATACATTTTTTTCAGTGTACATACGTTTCAGTCTGACACTCCGTAACTAGGAAACAATTACATACGTTGATCATTTATATTCAACGCACCAGCAGACGTGTGCATAATATATACAAGAGAGCTTACGGTACAAATGCATAATATTCCATATACGCACATGATTATGTTCCTGATTATGCGAAGCCATTGTGAATTACCTACTTAAATTCACAATGCGTTCAAACTTCAATAAATCTTATGTAACATAATGACGTGCACGATGGGGAATAGAGTTAGACACTCAAAGAACTGACGTACAATGACAATATTGACAAGTAGAGTATTAGCTCTACTATGCAAACAACCAATTTTTCGAATGAATTGTCCTGAAAATGGATATTTCTCGCAACAAATAATTTATATGTAGTTTTGAATAATACAAAGTAAGACCAAAAAAGTGTATATATACTGAAAAATTGCTCCGTTGCAGAATTTGGCACGTTATGTATAATTAATATTAATAGAGGTAAATCCGGCTAGATGTAATGACTCCGTATTGCTGTAAATTTACAAAATTGTAAAAGTTTAATTATATCGTACGTAACAAAATGTACAATTTCCATGGTGAAACTTACAATATTGTAAACTTACAGCAATACAGAACCCTTTACATCAGGCCGGGTTTACCCTTAATATATTACTAGGTAGGCCAATAATACTGTACGAGCTAGTGAGAAAAAAGCATCTGTTTGTATCATATAAATATCTGTTTAGTTTTTAGTGGGCATCGATTTGGATCACTGTGACACTATGATTTCATGATTATCAACATTTTCCTTTTAAAGATATATACTTACTAGTATACATACATACGAGGTTTACTATCGTAAAACTTTGCCTCTCCCCGGCTATCTTTGGAGACCTGCTGTCTTTAGAGGCAGGCTACATGTTAATTATAAATTTCAAAATAATGGAGTGTTTTAATGAGCTACTTCAACAAGGCACTGTAAAAAAGGACCGGTCATCATAAGAGACGGGCTGTATTTGGAGACCAGCTCTCTTTGTACTCAATTGCATGATTGCTCCGGCTATCTTTCAAGGCAGGCTCTTATTTGAAGTTTTACGGTACTCTGGTTCAAATTAGAACGAATCTGTGAAAAGAATCTTCCTCCTTCAAAATTTTTCCAGAAACAAAAAAAGGTGAAGGTATTCAGCTAAGACCATGGTGTCTAAACAAAAAATTTCTAATCAATACAAGGTGAGTCAATTTGGAGATTTTGAATTTATTTTTTGGAACGCTGGACGGCACCCGAGATTGTTACTTTTATGCCACAGGTACCATTTTTATGTAGTAATTCCAAAATAATAAATATTTTTACTACTTTTAATTTGTAAAAAACAAAAATATTATCAAATTGTTACAAAATTACAGCTTTTAGCAAGAAAAGCTGTCGTTCTTTGCAATTTATTGCAATATTTCAGCTTAAGCATTCTTCAATGTCGTTTTTTATTTTTCATCGAAATTATAGGCTACAATTTACAACTATTCGATTGTTTCCGAATACTTTACGGGGCAGACGTCGAAACTTGTTTGTTAGACCCTGGTAACCATATAAAACTAATGGAAAAAATAAAAAAAATGTCGGCATGCATTCCCGCCAAAACGGAGACTTTTTTCGCTAAAAAAAGTTCAAATTTGAAATCTACACAATTTTGAGCCTAGGTCGCTTTGAATTTATTCCTACATTATTTTTAAAAGTAATTCTATTTCTCCCAGACAGACTTCAAGATTTTTTTGTTGATTTCATTATGTATTATAGGAGTTATTTTGTTTGAAAGGTCATTGATATGGAATATGGAATCAAGAATTAGTTTAAAATTATATTTGTATACTTTAAAAAACCAATTACCTACAACCATTAACACTATGAGAAAATAAAATACTTAAAAATTGGATTTTTGGTAAAAAAAAAAAGGTAAGTTTGTATGGGAGCCTACATATGTAAAATATGTAAAAGTATCATTCATAAATTATTGATCTTCTCCTGAATAATAGTAATTTGCATATAAACTAACCATCATCTGTCATTCTATGGCTCTGTCACTTTGATGGAAAGTATTAGAGAACACCTTATTAAGTTACAATGTGTGTTTACACGTGCGTGTGTTGGAGTTCCAATTTGACGAATTTGTTATTATCTCAATTTGATTTTTCTCATCGAGATAATTATGTACATAAGTGCATTCGCTTTTAATAACTTAAACTGTATCTACTACGCAATGTGATTATATTGATTATCAAAGCTAGGTACCAACATTCACGTTGCACTGCTGCTACAACTAATTTGTATTTAAAATAGAAACTTTAACTTGCTGTATATTTATCACCTGGCTATCAATATTATAAATACAGTGTTTCTTTCTTTCTATGTCATACTATCGAATAAGAGAGTTGTGGCCGAATGATTCTCACTGCATTGAAGTCAACTGACCGCAATTCCAGTGACGAATCTGTTTTAGTACTACGCCAGAGTTACAGCCAGCACTGACTTGCTAATTTTAATAGATAAGGACACTGCTTTCTGTTCCTACAATTCATACCTGCATGTACGGCGTAAACTTTTTATGCTACACGCTAAAAAAAATAGATGGAGATTTACCGGATGCCTATTATTTTGTAATAGAAATCTCTATTACAAAAACATCAATAGTATAACCTATTAAATATGTCAATAG
>JAAXYX010001030.1:0-27333 GCA_036851915.1 Ptenothrix huangshanensis
AAACGGTATGAGGTACAAAAATGTATGTAGCATTTGACAAAAACATAAAAAGTCCACTTTTTGATAGTCGATGTCCGCCATTTTTGACCGGAATTCCTCTCGGATTGCCTTATGTGCATTGTTGCCAATCAGATCTGCAGTTATTGATAAACTCGTGACTAAAATCACTGAAGCTCCACTTCCTAAAGAAAAACAAGTCAACGTAATTAAATTAAATTCCAATAATCCAATAATCCAATGGTCTAGAGTGCAATCATTTGCATACTTTTGACAGTACTCGCCACTAGCAATTTGGGCGAGTGTCGAGCTGCAGTTTTTTTACACCAAAACAGATGCAGCAAAAGAAAAAAATTTCTGTCGACGCTACTGAATTTCCTAAAGTCAAAATCACTGTATCTGAAGCTACGTAAAAATTAAAATTTAATGCTCACCTAATAAAGCGGCCACGCCGTAGACCCCAAACTTGCTCAGTGTCGTCTCGCCTCCCTTTAATTCCAGTGTTAAAACACAAACTGACCCGATGACTGTCAGCACGGCTCCCAACACATACGATAGCTGTCTCCCTACCATTCGGTTAATAGGCTTCATAAAGATAGCCACCATAAATCCAAAAATGTACATGGTCAGGGGAACAGTGGCCACAGTTCCTCCTGGAAGCTTCAACGACTTTTGTAAATAGAGTGGGACGTAGACCTGGGTCACGTTGACACTGAGACGGGTCATCATGTAAATTAATGCTACTGCATAGAATTGTGAATTGACAAGCCAATCCTGCGCTCTCATGTGATCCTTGCCAAGACTCAAGCACTTTGTTGACAAACTGTAGTTATTATTTTTGCATCCTGATGCACCGGTTCCGGTTCCAGTCCTACGGACGGTTTCAATTGACCCGTAGTTATAATTAGAAGTACTGCTGCTATCATCTTCACTGTTCTCGGTTGAAATGTCTATTTCTGGTGAGAGTAATTGTGTGCGACTGCTTGCTGATGTCGGTCCTACGTGATTATTTCCATGTAACCTTCCATTTCCATTGCTTTTCCTCGCAGAACTGGTGGAATTATTCCGATTTCTTTGGCTCTTCTGGTTTGCTTCTAGGAGGGAGCTTTGTTCACATTCGGAATTGTGTTTTGAGCGAAGAGCAACGACTTTCTTGACGTAGTCATCCGTGTGCTCGCGAACTACGAGGTGAAAAACGACGGAGAAGAAGAGACCGATGGCGACAGCGGTGAACGCGACGTTCTAAAAAGGATAACAAAAAGCAAATGATCAAATGGAGAAAATTCATGATGTTCTATTAACTATAAAGTAGCGCCAGCAGGATTTTTTTCGTGTAGGCCTGGTAATAACTTGATATCGCCAAAAGGAAAATTTTTAAAAACTGCATCTTTTCTAGTGTAATTTCATTTAAAAAAAAAACGGCGTCCCTTTCGAGTAAAAAAACTGCGCCTCTTTTGCAACAATTTAAAAAAATGGGTCATTTTTGTGTGAATTTAAAAAAACTGCGTCGTTTTTGTCTGTTGGTAAAAATGCATCTCTTTCGAGTTTTTTTAAAACATGCGCCTTTTTTGTGGAAATCTAAAGGTACGTTGTGTATTTCAAAAAAGTATTTGTAGGCCTAGGCCTAGGCCCGCGCAGTCTACTCTTAGTTATGCTACTACTGCGTGTATTTTATTAAATTATTTAAACCTCACTCGAAAATTATTCGCATCGCTGCTGTCAATTTCACCGCCAGTAACCCCAAAAGATTGCCAAGCCAAGATGAAGATGGTTATATTAGAAAACACGGTAAAGCCATACCTGAAAATTGAAAAATAAATCTCACTCTGTAAGCCTTACAAATCATTGGTCTCTTATTGTATGTTATTATTTGTGTTTTATTATTCTAATTTTATTATTTATTCGGATTTACCGAATCGCCAAAAGTTCAGTCCGTACAAATTCACACGGATTCATTTTGGGAATAAGAGCAAGATGTGAGATTTGATTGGCAGCCCATCCGACCTGAAAGATGACGACGAAAGGTGCGTAGTAAATGAGTTTGGCCCAATCTTCCGTCCCTTCACATCCTATACAGGGCGTGAAGATAAACGGTAATCCGAAAGAGACCAAGATAATCCCGAAAAGATGCCAGGTTTTACATCGGCCATAATTCCGACAGAAAAAAATACAATGGCTGGTGCGATCAGCTTCGAAACCTACTAGCGGGGTGGCGATTCCGTCAATTATCTAAAAATAATTTAAAATAAAGTTAATAACATGTGTAAATTTTTTTTGGGTTTAAGATCATTTTTTAAGAAAAACTCACTTGACCCAAGAGCATGAGATAGGCGGCATAATTACTGCTCAATCCCACAACGTTTTCGAGATAAAGGAGAAGATATGAGAACCACAAAGAGGCACAAAGGTCATTGAGAATATGACCACTTCCGACTGCTACCTTCTTTGCTATAGAAAGGTCTAAGCCCTTGAGCGTAATTTCTGGATGTGGATCTTCGTTAATTACAGGTGAGTCGGTTGTGAGATCGCAATTGGGATTGGAAATGCCGGTAAAATCTATGACTCTTGGGCTGACGTCAGTGGGAGGATTATTGTCTGCGTCCACGCAAACAATACTGTTGTCCCCCGGGCTCGGTTGAAATGACATTTTTCGAATTCGACAAGGAGTAAAAATTATTTGTATGTAATTAAAAGTGAAAAGTAATTAATAGTTACTTAATACTGATTTCTTAAAACATTCCACTTTTTCCAACTAAACAAAAATAAAAGTGAGAAAGTGAAAACATTTTAAAATTAAAGAACGAACGTTACAGTTACAGTGTGGTTGAATCAGACTGAATTTGAAATGTTAGTCACTGCGGTATTTATCTGCATGATTGGCAATCGACTAACAGCCAACGTCTAAACTGGAGATTTAATTAAGTTTTAATTTAATTGAACTGTGATTGTGAACACTGACTACGTTTGGAATGGACTGACCAGGACACATGATGACATCGACTTGAAGTTTGCATCGGGATTTGTAATTGATTTTGATTTTGCTACAGTTTTACCAGTTACTGTCGGAAGATTAGAATGACGAAGATTGCACAAAAAAGAGGAAAAAGTATCCATTAATTTTGTTGATGATGATGTTGTTGTTTTTGTTTTTCGACTTGTTTGTAACTTGTGATTTCGATTAATGTAGGGTTGGAGATAATTTGTTGCTGGTAGGTATTGTGCAAGTTGCAAGTACATAGATGATAGTTTCTGACCTCATATAATTACCTAATAACCATCTTTGATGTGATGAGATAGGACTTATAATTACATAGTGCTGATATTCCTTAACACTGTTATTTACAAGCTTATTAGTCCACTGAAATGATGTTATTTCGTAATCTGCAATTAATTTCGCTGTTATTAATAATACATCGATGACAAACCAGTAAAAGGGTAAGCTAGCAACCATTAATCGTTATAGTATTAGTACTGTGCATAAAAAGCTTGCCTTAATTTTGGGATTTCTAGGTTTTAGTTTGTATGAAATTGCATAAACAAGTTCTTGGTAATTATAGAATTACATTTAAGTGTGGATCAAAATACCTAAATTCTAGCATTGCACTATCCTTTAGTCATGAGGGAACCTTCCTCATTATAATTAATTCTTTAAGAACCTCTAGAAAAATTACTTCACTAAAACTTTCGCTCCTGGTTCACAACAATGAAGCGTAGCATTTTTGATCCGAAGCAAAAATAATTAAAAAAATAGTGCAAACAAGGAACACAAATAAAGAAAATCATTTAGGACCCTTAAAAGTCTTAATTTTGTTTGTAGAAGTTTATAAACTTTTCTTATATAACTATAAGAATATTACCAATTTCATGTTTTAATACTATTTTCTTTATTGTGGGGACTAAAATGAATTGAATTTAAGTTGTAAAACAATTCTTTTGCGTAACATGCGCTTGTAGTAAAAATAAACCTCCTAAGCAGTAACGTCGGCAGGAGTAGGCCTTGTAAGTCTAGGCCTACCCCTAAGGATTTTTAAAATTTCACAAAAACAGATTCAGTTTTTTTGTTTACACAAAATCAGATGCATTTTTTTAATTTATACTAAAATTGATGCAGTTGTTTTTAACACAAAATCAGTTTCAGTGTTTTTAAGTTTGAACATCTTTTTTACACTAGATAAGATCCTTCTTCAGCAGGCATACACGAAAAAATTCCTGCCTACGCTACTGTTCCTAAGTCCTGAATTATCTAAAATTATAGTTTGGAGAAGGTTCCCTCGTCAGCGCAGTGTGCAATAGAGTAGGTACTTTTTTGAGTCAGCTTATTCTTTTTAACGACTGTGTAAAGCATACGAGGATTGAAGATGCTTTTTATAGTTTATGCTTATGGTCTATGGTATAGCTCATTGACACGACCCCACCAAAAGCAACATCAAAATACCATCAGGATTCGAAGATATCAAGGAAATTAATAGAAGATTGATCCACAACACTAAAATGCAGAACTATATACTTACGTAGGTATAAGTAAAAATGATAATGATTTGGTGATGGGCGATGGGCGATGGGTAATTTTCCTAATTCAAACTTGAAAAAGATGATGATGCAATTCCATGACTGATTTAATGAGCAAGTTAATTCCAGAAATAATAATAAAGTCTTGTAATTGGTAGAAAGTAGAAAGTATAAGCACCTAACGCCTAGTTTTGCATGGTCTATGTATACAACCGAGTATGTGTTAAACAAAGATAATTAATTATTCAAGTATTTAAATTATTTAACAAGTATAATGTAATTGATTTTTGGACACTATTTACTTACGTAGTTACATAAAGAAAGAGAAGGACGAAATTGTAGTGAATTAATTTCCTTATTTTGGCATGATGAGACAAAGTTGTGATTTAAAAATGATGACATTGTTGAACTGTGACAAGAATTTTTCTGCAGTCAGTTATCATGACAACGATGCGATGCCGAAAATCAAAACAACAACAACATCACGAGTTTCTGCACTACTGATACTAATAGCGGATGTTTGAATTAACTCCACAAAAATCAGAGAGAGATTTGCTGATACTATTTATGTACGTACAATATAATTCAGTGTATAAAAATCAATTACAGTATATTAATCTCTTGTTTCAAAAAGGAGTAGGTAATAGTAACTTACATGTTGAAAGTTGAATATTAAAAAAATCCTTTCCTGGACTGGCGTCATTGCGATGGCCGGCCATATGCCATGTGAAGTTGAAATAGGAAACCCCATGGAACTGATGGAACAGTCATGAAGAATGTGAATCGAATGTAGGCCATTAATAGGTCATGCCCCAGCGTTGATCCCTGTAAACTATGTGTAACTATTATGTATTGCATAATTATACTTACATTACACAACATTCAAGACCCATTAACCATTTAACTGCGATCCTATGACTTTGTCTAA
The DNA here is from genome assembly GCA_036851915.1 of Ptenothrix huangshanensis. NCBI lineage: Eukaryota > Metazoa > Arthropoda > Collembola > Symphypleona > Dicyrtomidae > Ptenothrix > Ptenothrix huangshanensis. The sequence continues at coordinate 5,435 of JAAXYX010001030.1, forward strand.
ATAACTGTTACTTATTGTATACACACGTAATTATAATTATATAAAGTTTGGATTTGTGTTAGCACCAAGTACAAAGTTTAGGAAAATAAGTATAATGCATACAGTGATGGTTAAATGTACCTAATTATTTGTCACATGTAGTTATATGTATAGTAACTAATACACGCTTGAAAATTAACATGATTTTTACAGTTAACGAAAACTTACTCGAGCATTGTTACCATCGCATCGTCACCAAATCCCAAAAGATTCTCACACTATAGCAGACTTCAGTGACTTCACTGTCATGTTGGAAAGCCAGTGAAGCCATGGCCATACCCAATGTATAAAAGTTGTTTTTGCACCCATTTAGGCGTCTCATCTCACCCAATCCTCAGAATAAGGATCACGGTTGTGTCTTAAACCAGTTTGATCTCACGATCTAGTTTTATACCTACGTCCTTAAAAACCGATGCAAGATTTGACGACAACAAGATTTTGAATAGACCATGATTAAATTAGTAGAATTCTTTGCAATTATTGACTTTGTCATTTAATCAATTTATTCTAACCACTAATGGTTAGTTTTAATCGATCATAATATTGTGTTATTTATTGCTTTTGTGCAATTTTGTAAGTCAATTAGACACAAAAGTGTTGACGGAATACCAACATGAACAAATACACAACAACAAGAAATATGAGCAATTCCAAAACTTCCAAGATGAGATCGGAGAGCGTGGAAATCCGAATACTATTACGGCGCATCGGAATCGAAATCGGCGTGGATGCATCATTGATGTTGGTATTGCCGTGATTATTCATTCTGCTCTGCAATTTCTATGCCAGTTTTGTAATTATATCAAGGCTCAGGTGATATTTTTGGATTATTTTATATCTGTTGTGATCAAACAGAGAAATAGAATTAGTTACTGGGTTCCGCATCGCCTTCGCTTTCAGTCTGACTAGTGAGGGGTCGCTATTATATTATTATTCAATTGCAATTACTTAGAAATCACTTTAGAAAGGTTAGACAATACAAAAATACAATTAGGTATGTAATTATAGCGACATACCTGGCATGTATTAGATTTGCTAAGGTATTTATATTTTTAATTACACTACAGGCTTGGAGTATAAGCTAGTAATTATATTGCGGTAGACAAAACTGCAGTGGATTCATGTAGTAATTAGTTGCAATAAGTGCTGATAATAATGGAAAGTTAAATATCATTAGAATCAAAATCGCATTAGATAAAATAATATTTGTTTGCCACTAATAATAACATTAGTCTTAGAAGAATGGTAATCATTTTTTATTGTGGTTTTTATAATCATATTTAAATGCAGTTGAGCAGTAGATCAAAATCATTTGTTTTATCGTTATAGTAATAGTTCAGATAATAGTTTTAAAGCTTTATTTTCAATTTTCTTATGTTGACAAAGGCGATTCGGTTGGTTTAAAGTCCTTTTTAATTGTTAAGATGACGCAGTCGTACTAAAGTAAGGAAACATTTCTACTTTTCCACAGTCGTGGTCGTGGTTCTTGTGGTCGGCGATAACGAATAGTATTAATGCATATGATTAACATATTTATGGTTGATCAAGAAACTACAAATATTTTCTTAGTAATGCGTCTTAAGTATAATTACAGAAAATGTCAAATAAATAGTCACAATGTAATTACGATTTAAACGAGTATATTTACCTAAGCAATGTTTTGTACTTAAATAAAAATGTCTTGGAAGTCAAAGAGAATTCAATATCTGTCCAAAATCAGCTTAATGAGGTAAACGGAACTCTAGTAAAAATGCTTTCTTAAAAATAACTAAATGTGAATCTACAGATCTACAATTCTCATTTTTCAAGTAAGCATTTTTTGAAAAAGTATCATTTTCGGAGTTACGTAATACTTTCTGAAAAGTTTATTTTTCTCGAATTAATATTTTTTTAAAGGTGGTAATTTTTCAAGAGGTCCAGGTTTTCCATGTAACACTTTTTGAAACAGATTCAATTTTTCCAATTAACACTTTTTGAAAGAGCGTAATTTTTGCAAATAGCAGTTTTGGAAAAGGCCCAATTTTTCCAACTAAGACTTTTCAAAAAGTACCCGTTTTCCACATAGCTCTCTTTTAAAATGCTTAATTTTCCAAAATTTCGGGGGTGCTTCAGCACCCAAGTATACCCCTGAACTAATTATTCCTCTTATATATCCTCCTAAGTGCAAATTCTAACCAATCACACTATCAGAGTAATCACAGAAATGAAATGCATTCTTTAACTTAAACTAAGAACTAAAAGCGCCTCCGATTCTGTTGCACCTGTGACGCCCGAGTAAGAAAGATGATAAGCGTTGCCAGCGTTACACCAACAACTCCTATTACAGCGCAGCCTGCAATCACATTCAATTCCATTAACACAGTGAAAACATTTTAGTGAAAAACAGACATGTAATTGTACTTATTTAAATCATACTTTCATACTTTCATTAGGTGTTCACTAAACGCCGTCCACTTTTCTCTTCGATCTCAATTTTGCCTGATTTCCATCAATTACAATAAACGAATCTCAAACAATCACAAAAATCAACAGTTCATCTATGAAAATCAGTGCAAAACTGGGGTCGAAGCGAATGGTGGATTGTTTCTTGTGGTGAACACCAAATTACGTATTATAATAATAATTATTTACCTCCAGCCGCGTAAGCAAGAACATTTTTGTAGAAAATCCCTAGCGCCTTCTTATCACTCGCACTGCAGTTCATATCATCCTTCCTAGAGTTTCAATTAATCATGACAAAAATTATAATTCAAAACAACTGATTACTCAACTGCAAGCAGATTAAAATACTGATGATGATAATAATAAAAAAATGCCCTACTGGCAGGGAACGATGGAGTTGATAAAAAGGAAGGCAACGCCGCAAGCAAATTTATCCGTAAAACTCATCGCTCCATAAACAAATGCCCCGCTTTCAACGTTGTTGCCGATCAAATCCGCCGCAATTGATAAACTCGTGACAAGTAGTACCGAAGCGCCGCTTCCTATTCAAAACAATAGATGCAAACAAATTAGCACTATATAATTAATTAAATATTGAATTTATTGAAGAATTTCATTTTTTTGAAGTATCGATTAAAAAATGCGCCTTTTCCGTCCAAATGTAAAAAAACTGCCCCGCTTTCGTTAAAACTAAAACTAAAAAACGGCCTCGTTTTGGTGCAAATTTTAAAAAACTGCCTCGCTTTCGTAAAATTCTAAAAAACGGCATTGTTTTGGTGCAAACAAAAAACTACCTCGTAAATTCTGTGTAAATTCCAAAAAAACCTACGTCTTTTTTTGTATTTAAACAAAAACTGCGTATTTTCCGTACAAATTCTAAATCGTTTTTAAAAATCCTTAGGCCTACGTGACCTACGCGTAGTTACGTTACTGAAAGAAAGGAAAAACATCTCACCCATTAAAGCGGCCACTACGTAGATGCCAAACTTGCTCACAATCGTCTCGCATCCCTTCAACTCCAGTGTCAGAATACAAATCGACCCAACAACAATCATGAGAGCTCCAAAAGAATAAGAAAATTGTCTCCCCAGCAACCGACTAATCGGCTTCATAAACATGGCCACGATAAATCCAAAGATGTACATTGTCAGGGGAACAGTAGCCACAGTGACAGACGGGAGTTTCAAGGACTTTTGTAAATACAGTGGGACGTAGGCCTGGGTCAAATTAACGCTCAAACGGGTCATCATGTAAATCAATGCGACCGAATAGAACTGAATATTTTTCAACCAGTCTCCAGCCTTCATGTGATCTTTGCCAAGGCTCAGACATTTTGTGGACAAACTGTAGTTCCTGCCTTTACTTTGTGCAGTATTATTGGATGTGGCTCCGGTTCCGGTTCCGGTTCCTACGATAGTATCTACGGAAGAATTTTGGTTGTCATTCACACTGTCACTATCTGTGTCGTCACTCCACGTGTCCTCAGACGAAGTGTCCAGTTCAGGGCAGATTATATCCGAGCGGTTGTAACTGCCTATGAATCTATTCTTTGCTCTTCGGTATCTCGAGCTACTCCTTCGCTTGCTCTCCATGTCTCCTTGACCTTTCCCCTTGGCACTTTTTGACTCCAGTTTCGAACGAAGGCCTACGCAGGTTTTGACGTAGTCATCAGTCTCCTCTTTCACTGTGATGTGGAATATGATCGAGAAGACAAGGCCGATGCCCATTGCAATCACTGTCAAATTCTGCTCAAAATCAAAGGTTAAAAAACCAGCTGATTTAAATCATCACCAGATTTAACAATTATCAATGATTACTATAGGCAGGGGTGCACCTGGGGTGGGTGCTTGGGTGCTGATGTGCCCCCCGGAATTTTGGAAAATCAGACGTTTTCGAAAGGTGGATATTACAAAATAGGACCTTTCAAAGTGTTAATTGAAAAAATGGCACCCTTTTCAAAAGTTGTTAATTGCAAAATAGGACCTTTTCAAAGTGTTAATTGAAAATGTTGGACCTTTTCAAAAAGTGTTAATTAAAAAAATGACACCTATTTCAAAAAGTTGTTCATTACAAAAATAAGACCTTTTCAAAAAGTTGTTAATTACAAAAATAGGATCTCTTCAAAAAGTGTTAGTGGAAAAAATGGCACTCTTTTCAGAAAAAGTGCTTATGGAATTATGTGATAAGAAATTTTTGAAAGGCGCTAATTGAACAAAATGCGTTCGTAATTTCAAAAAGTATTCATTCGAAAAATTACTCTTCAAAAAGGGTATATACTTTTTCGAAAATTATTAATTAGAACAATGAAACCTTTACAAGAAGTGTGGATTTTTTTCCAAAATTTTCCAACATTCAAAAAATTGTTAATAGAAAATTTAAAGTTTAAAAACTTTAACTTAAAAAATTTTATTTAAAAAAAAATCGTTTTAACATTATAAAGCACCCCCAAAATTCAGTCCCAGGTATGCCACTGATTATAGGACATAAAATCGAGGAAAGATATTTGGTCAAAAATACCCGAAAGTTAATAGCGTCGCCGCTGTCAATCTCACCCGCATTCACTCCTACGAAATACCACACGAGAAGGAAGATTGTGATGTTGGACATTACTGTGAAACCATACCTGAAAAAAAACACAATATTTTGAAATTATGCGGCAGAATATTAGCCTATTTTTAGCGTCTGTTTTACTAAAATTTACATGATTTGCACTTAATTTCTGATGGGAGTATTGATACCTGATGGCCAATATTTCAGTTCTGACCAATTCATTAGGACTCATTTTCGGAATGAGTGCCAAGTGTGAAATTTGTGTACATCCCCATCCCATCTGAATAATGATAATGAACGGTGCGTAGTAAATTAACTTGGCCCAATCTTCCGCGTCTTCACAAGCAATGCACGGTGTGAAAATAAAAGGAAATGCTAGGGCGACTGTGATCACCCCGAAAAGATGCCAGGTTTTGCATCGGCCATAGCTCGAACGGAAGAATATACAGTGACTCGTGTGATCTGCTTCGTAACCCACGACGGGTGTTGCGATTCCATCCACTATCTGAACAAATCAAATTAATTAATAAAATACTTTACCATAATTACAGCAATTGCAAGTTTAATTAATTAACAGTTAGCGATGCTTATTACAAAAATCCAGTAGCGTCTGCAGGGTCTGCAGGTTTTTTTTGTGTAAATTTCAAAAAAGCGCATCCGTTTTTGTGTAAATTCAAAAAAAATGCATCTGTTTTTGTGTAAATTCAAAAAAAGTGCATCTCTTTTTCTGTAAACTCCAAAAAATTCCATCTATGTGTGCGTAAAAAAATGCACCTTATCTAGTGTAAATTTTAAAAATCCTTTGTAGGCCTCAGCGTGCAATGTCTACCCCTGACCAAGCTACTGAAAAAATCTCTCAAAATTGCGAACATGACAATTAATAAATAGTTATAAAATGTCCTTACTTGTCCCAAGGTCATAAGGTAAGCAGTGTAGTTGCTACTGAGTCCCGCGACATTCTCAAAGTACAAGAGAAAATAGGAAAACCACAACGACCCACAGAGATCATTTTCAATGTGACCGCTTCCAACAGCCACCTTCTTCCAAAAGGACAATTCTAGACCTTTCAGTTTTCTATCTGTGCTCTGGGATTCCGTTCCTGTACCGGTTCCGGAACCGGAACCGGTGCTGGTATTATTTCTTAAAGGAGATTGTCTTGCACTAGAACTACGCGTGTTTACTCGCGCAGGTTCTTCTCTACAATCAATTTCTGCCGGGTTGTCAACAAGAATTTGCTCATCCTGAGCTGTATTTGACGTTGGCATTTTCCCCCACGAATTATCAAATTCAGTAGTCAATGTAATTTATTTAAAATTAAAAACACTTTCATTCTGAACCAACACAAAGAAACCCTACACAAGAAACAAATGGAAGAGACTGACTGACGTTTTATCCTTTGAATAACTATTAATACTTTATGATCACCTTTGTTTTGCAAGTACTGGATGCAGCCTATCCTCAGCCACTATTATTAGTCAGCTGATGACATCCACTCGAACGTTTTGTAAGTTCGAGTTGGATCTTATTGTGGGTTAATTGTAGTTTTAGTTTTAATTTAAGTAGTCACATAACTTTTAACATGGTATGAGCAACAGAAATAATGATTAGCAACTAAAAAGTGTATGTATGATTTGAAACAATTCTGCTTTTAGTTAGAGTTTAATCCTGATGCAGAATTGAATACAAGTTTTGCTAAAAAAAATTGCTTTGAAGATTGCTACAGTGTATAGACTTACTGAACCAGTCACGAGATAGCCGTTAATATCGATTGACTTTAATTTATAGTACCTTTGTAATCTTAATTGCAAAATCCTATCTAATTATCCATTTGCATACGTGCTTTTAGTTCTGCTCTATTTAAATCTATATTGAGGAATACTGCCTGCCTATACAGAAACATGTAAGAATTTGCAAAAACTACAAAATGATATGAAGAAAATCAAGAAAAAGAAGAGGAATGTAGGTCAAATGTAGGTCAAGAGCCGATGTTGATCCCACAGAGAAAATACCAACAGCAATGGTAGCTAGTATCATTTAACTTCCATGGCGCCTCCCAACAAGCTATAAGTAGACATGACTGTGCAGTTAATCATAATAGAATCAGAATAACTGAAACAATATGATTATATGAAATCGAATCGTTTCAATTTGATTTATGAATTCTTCTATACCGCCGCTGTAAACTAATAGTAGGAAGAAGTGTGATTAATCGTAATAGTGCATGACGAAACCTATGAAAATCAATGTTGATCAATGTAATTATTTATTAATTAATTAAACTGTCATTGAATCAAGCACATGGAAATGGTCTCCGTATTTTTATTTTCAAGTCGAAACGACTCTCAGAGGTGGAGGTCACATGCTCACATGGCATTTCCTTGCCCATCCCAACTTTTCCTTTCTTCTAGTAGAAGTTATAGTTACAATCACTTACTTTGCTTATTTTAAATCGTTTCATATCACGAGACAAGGAGAAATCAACGTCGTGTGTTTATATGCGAGAGCTAAGGCTCTTTAAAGATTCATACATAATTAGTAAAACAATTAACTAACTAATTAATAACGCAATAATAATAATTATAACACTGATAACTTACAGTATAATATGTAAGTATAAAGTAAAATGTTGAATTTTAGCGAATTTCACTCAGGTGCTTATGATTCGTTGTGCTTGCGTTGATCGATTCAGAAAGATGACAAATGTCACCAAAATAACGCCCCCAACACCTACCAGTGCGCAACCTAAGAAAGAAAGTAATCGATTATAATCATTAACCAAGTAAATGCTATTTTTTAATCAATGTGGGCATACTATTAGGAGAAATACGGTGTCTCAAGCAGTAGCGCCCGCAGGATTTTTTTTGTGTAGGCCTGGAAAAAACTTGATCTCAATTAGTGTCAAATTTTAAAAAACTGTCCCATATCTAGGGTAAATTTCAAAAAATGCATTCGTTTTCTTGTAAAAAAAAAATGCATTCGTTTTCTTGTTTAAAAAAAATGCATTCGTTTTCTTGTAAATTTAAACAAAAATTCATTCTTGTAATGAATGTCAAAAGTTTTCTTGTAAATTTTAAAAAAACTGCATTCGTTTTCGTGTACAGTTAAAAAAACTGCGTCGTTTTCTAGTTTTCAAAAAAATGCATTCGTTTACTTGTTAATTTAAAAATCCATCCGTTTTCTTGTATGTTTCAAAAAAATACACTCGTTTTCTTGTAAATTAAAAAAACTGCATTCGTTTTCGTGTGCATTTAAAAAAAACTGCCACTTTTTCCTGCAAATCTTAAAAAGGGCCGTGCATTTTTAAAAACCGCAGGCCTAGGCCTACGCCTACGTGACCTACGCCTAGTCACGCTACTGATCTCAAGTAATTAAGAATAAAGCACTAAAATATTCGAAGAAACTGAAGCAGCACAAAGGCTTACCTCCAGAAACGTAGGCGAGAACGTATCTGTAGAAGGAGCCAAGTTGTTCCTTCATAGTTATACTGCAGTTCAAGACGTCGTCTTTCCTACAATTAATTGCAAATGATTAATTAAGTTAGGAACTGAACTAATACAAATATTCACTTAATTTACACAATGAAGTTTGACAAAAATAATGTTTGTAAAATAATTTGAAATCTTACTGGCAAGGGACCATAGCGTTAATGATCATGATGGCTAGTCCGCATGAAAGTTTGTAGGCAAAACTCAAAGCCCCGTAGACGAAAGCCCCACTCTCAACATTGTTGCCAATCAGATCTGCTGTGATGCATAAACTAGTTACCTGAAGCACCGAAGCTCCGCTTCCTAATTAAAAAATAAAAACAGCAATAAAGTATAATAATTATATTTAATGAATTCAGTAATTTTAATTTATTATTTTTAACACTTTTAGAGCAAAAATAAAACTGACCTAACAAAGCAGCCACCCCGTAGATGCCATACTTGCTCAAATCCGACTCAGGGCCTTCAAATCCCAGCTCCATGACCAGAATGCAAATTGACCCAAGAACAGCCAACAATGCGCCCAAAGTATAGGACAACTGCCTCCCCAACAGTTTATTAATCGGCATCATAAAACAAGCCACGATGAATCCAAAGATGTACATTGTCAGTGGAATAGTAGCCACAGTTTCGGCGGGAAGTCTCAAACTCTTTTGCAAATAGAGTGGGACATAAACCTGAGTCACATTCACACTCAGACGGGTCATCATGAAAATTAAGGCCACAACGTAGAACTGAGGGCTGACCAACCAGTCTTTGGCACTCATGTATTCTCGACCCAAACTCAGGCACCTGGTGGACAAACTATATTTGGCGCCAATGACTACGCCCGGATTGTTTGCTCTCGTAGAGGGCGTTCCACTTCCCGTGATATTGTCAAAGGAGCCAATGGGGTCGCTATCATTGCTTGTTTGGTCAGGGGGAATGTAAACGTCCAAATCTCCGGGTCCTAGAGGGATAAGAGCTCTAAGACTTTCCGTTTTTTCCAACCTTCCCATCCCTTGCTCAAGATTCAACGATTGTTCATTGCTACTCGTGTCATACTGTGTTTCGATTTTGGTGCCTAAGGCGACCACTTTCTTCACGAAGTCGTCCGTGTGCTCGGTGACCGAGAGGTGGAAAATTATCGAGCATATAAGGCCGATGGCCACTGCCATGAAAGCCACGTTCTGAAAATGCAAAAAAAGCAATCAAGTAAAATAATAAAGACAGCAACTAACTAGTAAGACATAAATATTCTGATAGTGAACGGCTTGCGCAAATACAGGGCAGGGCATAATTTTGCTTGATTTTGAGGTGTACAATTAGATGATTAAATTATTGATAATTAAACAAAAATATAAGGAAACTTTACACTGAAGAATAACAGCGAGTCCCAATTCACAACACAGGCAAAAATTAAAAGTAAACAAAAATTAAACTCACTCGAAAACTAAGCGCTTGACTGCTATCAATTTGACCTCCACTCACACCAAAAGTTTGCCACGCGAGGATGAAGATTGTAATATTGGAAACCACCGTAAAGCCATACCTATGTATTTTAAATACCACAAGATTATGATTAGCACTATTGATAGCTTTTATACAGTCGAAACATATAAAGATAAAAATAACAAAACTGAAATCACCTAATGGCCAACATTTCCGTTCTCACCAACTCATCCGGGTTCATTTTGGGGATAAGCGCCAAGTGTGAAATCTGCGTGGCAGCCCATCCGATCTGGAAAATGGCAATGAAGGGTGCATAATAAACCAGTTTGGCCCAGTCATCTGCCCCGTCGCATCCGATGCAGGGCGTGAAGACAAAAGGAAAACTCAGTGTGACCAAAATGACTCCGAACAGATGCCAGGATTTGCATCGGCCATAGTTTCTACAGAAGAAGATGCAGTGGGAGGAGCGATCAGCTTCGTAGCCTATTAGAGGCGTCGAAATTCCGTCAACTATCTGGCGGTAAAAGAATTCAAACAACATTATGAACATTTAAAACCAAATTCGAAATAATTCTTTAGCTTTTCTGTCAAATCAAGTAGCGTTGCCAGGGGTAGGCCTAGGTGAGGGATGTTTAAAATTTAGACAAGTTTAGACGCAAGTTTTTGTATAATTATTAATGCTAGAGGTGGTTTTTTGAAATTTACATTTTCAAAAGAGCAGAAGCAGATTTTTGAAATATACACAAAATCCGAAACAGTTTTTTTAAATAGACAAAATCAAAAGCAATTTGTTTTAATAGACAAAAACAGAAGCAGTTTTTTGAAAATACAAAAACAGATTCAGTGTTTTGAAATTTATACAAAAACAGATGCAGTTTTTTAAATTACATAATAACATGCATTTTTTAAAATTCGCGCTACATTAATGCAGTTTTTTCAGCAGACCTACAAAAAAACACATCCTTCGGACGCTACTGTTCAAAACTTACTTGTCCTAGGAGCATGAGGTAGGCAGCATAGTCACTGCTGAGTCCCACGACATTTTCGAAATACAGGAGGAGATAGGAGAACCAAAGGGAAGCACAAAGGTCATTGAGAATGTGACCACTTCCCACCGCCAACTTTCTGCCGGCTGTCAAATCCAGTCCTTTGCAAGTGATCTCGGCACTTGAGTCCGTCAACCCATCACCCGGATAATTATCGTCATAAGCCTGACCTTGGTCATGACCAAGATTACCGTCACCGTTACCGTTGGGGATACGGAAGGAGTCCGAAGATTGCACTAGCACTGAGGCACTACCGTCATCCTCCGATGCTGAACGATGGGATGCCATTTAATCACAGTTTTTTTTCATAAATTAAAAGTTAATGCTGAGTCGTTTCGTTGTTCTATTACTAAACTAATAATACCGACAGTTATCACAAGGAGAGAAGTTTTAACGAAATTGATGATGATGATGATGATGAGGATTTTGTACTAATTAACATGCAGGTGTGACCAACATTTTAACAATTAATCACACAACAGTGCTATGCTATAGATACTGCTATAAATTAAACTTATTGCACAAAACTAATCGCAAGCCAGCTGATCTGACTTCTTCCAGTTTGGATATTGCTAATCCATTTATTAGTAGAATTGAAAATTCTACCTTGAATGACGTGATCCACTTTACTCAAATTCATTAATTCCTCTTGAGACTGATGATGATTGCACTTTAGCTTCCCGACTATAAAACGTGACTTTTGCTTATACATAGTCGTTGCTTTAAAGCATTCAGCTTCAGCACAACTATGAACAAGGCTAAATCGAATTATGGAAGGAAAATTGCTATCCATTAGAGTTTGTATTTTCATCCATCTTTTGATCTGACCTTTAACCTTTACTTACGAGGATTGGAATTACGTAGAGAAAGCATGTGCTACACTGCTGAAGACGCTCGACTCCAAAGTTCGTATGCATAGCATAAACTTGCTGACCTCGTAATCATAATCCACCTCCTGAATCATAAATGGTAGTACAAGTATAAGCTTTCCTTGTAATGATATCTTAATTGTCACATTTAAAAAACCCATTAGCATTAGTGACCTCAGATTCCGCATCAGTTTTGAGTTCATGATCACAAAGTTTGTTTTAATTAACTCTTTGCCCCAATTCATGATAAATAATAAATACGGCTTGGAGTTGGAACTCGGACTGGAATCATCGAGTAAAGCGCATAGGTAATCACATGTTAAAAGTGTATTGAACGATCGAACTGAATCGAAGGAAATAAACAGTAGCGCCCGCAGGACTTTTTTTTCTTGTAGACCAGGAAAAAACTTGCGTCATTTTTGTGTACCGACATTTTTTAAAATATGCGTCATTTTTGTGTACATTTTATAAAATATGCGTCTGCTTCGGATATATCTAAAAAAAAAGCTGCATCTGATTTGGTGCAAATTTCAAAAAACTGCACCTGTTTTCTTGTACATTTCAAAAAATTGCATCCATTTTAGTGCAAATTTCAAAAACTTGCATTCGTTTTCTTATAAATTTTAAAAAAATGCGTCTGTTTTTGTGTAAATATAAAAAACGGCGTCTGTTTTCGTATAAATTTAAAAAAACTGCGTCTGTTTTTGTGTACATTTAATATTTTAAAAATACTTTGTAGGCTTACGTGGCCTGCGCCTATTTACGCTACTGTAAATAATAACAGTGATTGTGCAGTTGTATTAGACGATGCGACTAATACCATAGATCCAGCACTATCATGTATGAGCAAGGGTCAAGCTAAAGGTCAGCGATTGGAAACTGGAAAGGAAATCGCTAGACCAGAACCACAACTAGGACCCAATCGCAATCACAAAATATTTGCAAGTTGCGGATGTATAAAGGATACTTAAAACGCTCCACAGCGACGGTTTTAATTTTTTACTCGCTCCATCGACTCGACTCGTCTTGGATTCTGCGATAGCGGCACAATAAAAGTTGGTTCTAAATTACTCATCGGCATCGCAAATGTTTTTACTTGACGGAAAAAAATGCGTCTTATCATTTATCAACACTTGTCAAAGTCGTCATCGCCATCATAGTTCCCACGAGGTAGCATATTACTAAAACTTTAATTCAGTTTCGAGGTGGTAAGTTGACTACATCGTTTCTGTTTCTAAAACAACTTGAAATGCTATTTTAACTTCTATCCAACCGAATTTTGATTAACAATATCCTGCTTGAGGATATTGTTGGGAGCAAATCGCAATTATTACTAACCCAAAGTTGATTTGGCGTTTAAATAGGATTCTAAGATTTTCACACGTCCTTCAAAATAATATGCAACATCAATCCTGAATAATAGTTTAAATATGGTCCCTCGTGAGTTAAATCATCTGCAATAAAAAGTCATAAATGTAATTCATGTAGATAAGTGTATTATTTGTATGTAGCATATCATTAGTATGTAAATATTTGCTGTAATATTACTGATTCAACATTTGATGAGTCAAAGTAAAGCACTTCCGTGTCTATACGTTATTTGATAATGACTGTTTAAGTTTGACGCCAAAGACTAGGCATTTTAAAGGAAAACTGATTATTACTGCATTGATGATGTGTAGAAAAACCTTGTGATGCTCCTACAATTATGTTTGTGACGCGTGCATAGCGCTGTAGTTACCTTGGTGAATGCGAAGAAGTAAATAAATAGACTTTGCGGTTGTATGAGCGTATGACAAATTGACTTAAAAAGTAAATAATAATATTTTGTTTTAGTCTCTTTAAAACTTAATGAGTACGGTTTGCTTTAAATGATTATTATTAAACATGCTTTTTGCGATGAACTATCTTAAGAAATCTTTGATGACATCCTATCTAACGGCAAACGGGCAAAGGATAGACTTATGGTACATTGTACCTACTTATACGAGCCAGAAACCAAGTCAGTTCACCTTTTCCACCTAATCTGGATGATAATTATCATACGAAATAACTACAAGGTTATTATATACACGTTACAAAGAAAAGGTATCAAGAAAACCAGATTAACAAATGAATAGCTAAAAGTTTAATCGCCTAATTACGTATTTTTGTTATCATTATCAACATCAACATTAGTGATTGTGCTTAAAAAACTAATCACCAGATACAATTCTCTTCTTACATAACTTTTAAACAAAGAGCAATTTAAAATACTTAACAATAGTGGTTAGTTCAGGCCGTTTTCCTCAATTGTACTTGTGATGAACGAGTGAGGAAGATAACTAGAGTTACGAGAATTACGCCTCCAACTCCAATGAAGGCGCAGCCTGAAAGTCGATGAAATAATTAATTATTAGTAATTCTATGTTAATTAAGGGATTAAACTTTTGTAAAGCAATCTTTTTATAATTAAGTAGTAAATTTTTACCAAAATTTGATTGATTGTTAATTTTTAATAATTGAACTGACGTTACCTCCAGACGATGCTGCGAGAACGTATTTGTAGAAAATACTCAGTTCTTCTTTGGCACTCGCACTGCAGTTCACACTGTCGTCTTTCCTTTAATTGTAATTACGTTTACATTAACTTCAAATACACACACACTGATATATGTAAGTAATAGAAACCCCAAACAATTAGGATTAGGGGGAATTAACTGAAATCTTATTGCTTACTGGCAAGGCACGAGAGAATTGATGATCATAACGGCCACTCCACATGCAAGTTTGTAGCTGAAACTCATGGCGCCATAGACGAAAGCTCCGCTCTCGACATTGTTGCCAATTAGATCTGCCGTGATGCACAAACTCGTCACGAACAGAACCGAAGCTCCACTTCCTATTTCAAAACCAAAGTCAGGTAATTAATTAATAAAAAATAATTATAATAAACAACTCTGAAATAGTAACAAAATCATAGTAGTTCATTTAAAAAAACTGGGTTTTTTTCGTGTAAACTGAAAAAAAACTGGGTCGTTTTTGCATTTTACAAAAAAAAACTGCGTTTCTTTTTATATAAATTTAAAAAAAAACTGCGTCGTTTTCGTGTAAAAAAACTGCGTCGTTTTTGAGTAAATTAAAAAAAACTGGGTCAGTTTTGTGTATTAAAAAAAACTGCGTCGTTTTCTAGCAAATGTTAAATTGTGCAGTGTATTTTTAAAATATTTTGTAGGCCTAGGTCTACGTGGCCTACGCCTAGCTACGCTACTGCAAAGAAAGCTTATTTTTACCTAATAAAGCAGCCACACCGTAGATGCCATATTTGCTCAAGTGACTTTCCCCTCCCCTCAAATCCAGGACTAGAATGCAAACGGAACCCGCGACTGTCAAACAAGCTCCTAAGACGTAGGAAAACTGTCTTCCCACCAGGCGATTTATGGGCTTCATGAAGATGGCCACGACGAAGCCAAAGATGTACATTGTGAGTGGGAAGGTGGCCACAGTTGCCGCGGGGAGTTTTAAAGTCTTCTGTAAATAGAGTGGGACGTAAACCTGCGTCACATTTACACTTAGACGAGTCATCATGTAAATCACTGCTACGGCATAGAATTGTGGGATTCTCAACCAGTCTTGGGCTCTCATGTGTTCTTTTCCCAGACTCAAACACTTTGTGGATAAACTGTACGTTTTTCTGCTTCTAATGACTTCGTTTATTATTCCGGTGTTATCAGCAGTTGCGGGGGAATTCGGATCGATCCCTTGAGATCCGTTGGACAGCAGCACCTTACGGCTGTCCGTGTCATTGTCATTGTCATTTCCGTCATCATTATTTGAATTTTCCTTCGGTTTAGAATCGTTAGCGCTACGCAGTGCCACGCATTTCTTTACAAAGTCATCAGTGCGTTCGCGAACTGTTAGGTGGAAAATGATTGAGAACACCAGACCGATCCCGACGGCCATGAATGCGACGTTCTGGAACGAATAATTATGTAGTTAGGATTTAAAAATATTAGCAAAGAATTAAAAAGAACAAGATTTTTTTACTATAAGAAACTTACGCGAAAATGAACCGCATCGCTGCTGTCAATTTCCCCTCCATTAACTCCAAACGATCGCCAAGCAAGAACGAAGATTGTGATATTGGAAGCAACAGTGAAGCCGTACCTATTAAGAATTGAGAAAGACGAAGGTGTGTTTTTTAAAATCATACTTTTAAAAAGGGCGTAGTTTTTATGATTAATGCTTTTCCAAAGAGGTGTACTTTTTCCAAAATTTCTGGAGGTGCTTCAGCAACCAAGCACCCACCCCAGGTACGCCCCTGCTCATGTCATTACTGATATTCGTTGTAGAGTTAATAAAACTTGTATTTCACTTAAATAAAAGATTGCTATGTTTTATCCAATAATTAATTACCTAATGGCCAGCATCTCAGTTCTCACCAACTCATCCGGATTCATTTTGATAATTAGCGCCAAATGTGAAATCTGCGTGGCTGCCCATCCCGTCTGTAGTATGACGATAAAGGGCGTGTAGTAAATAAGTTTGGCCCAATCCTCCGCCCCCTCGCAGCCAAGACAGGGCGTGAAGACAAAGGAAAAGCTGAGAGCGACCCAAATGGTCCCGAAAAGATGCCAGGATTTGCATCGGCCATAGTTTCGGCAGAAAAAGATACAGTGACTAGAACGGTCTGCTTCGAAGCCTATGAGTGGCGTCGAAAACGCGTCAACTATCTGAGGGAAGAAAGATTAAAAAATTACTGACCTTTTCCTAAAAAAACACCTCAAAAATATAATTACACATAATTACTCGTGAAACTTATGACAAAAATTCAGGCAAAAATAGTAAATAATTAAACAATTAATTATATTACACAGTAGCGGAACTAGACGTAGACCGCATTGGCTTATGCGTATGAAGGAATTTTTAAAACACACCAAATTCTTTAAGCGCTGCACGAAAAACGCGCATTTTGTTTGATTTTAGCCAAAAGAGACGCAGTTTTTTAAAACTTATACGAAAACAGACGCCGTTTTTCAAATTTGCGCAAAAACAGACGCCGTTTTTATTTTATACAAAAACAACGACGTGTTTTTAAACTTACCCAAAATCAGACGCCGTTTTTTTGCGCAAAAACAAACGCCGTTTTTTTGCGCAAAAACAAACGCCGTTTTTTGTAAAATACAAAAAAACGAAGTGTTTTTTTTACACAAAAACAGACGCGTTTTTTAATTTGCGCAAAACAGACGCCGTTTTTTTAATTTATACAAAAATAACGCAGTTTTTTTAAATTCACATAAAAACGACGCCGTTTTTTTAAACTTCCTTTCAACGGAAAAGGCGCATTTATTTTTTTTATAATTGACATAAGATAACATGCAGTTTTTTTTAAATTTTTCACTGAACTCTTGATGGGTTCTAGTGAAAAAGAAGTTCTCTAGGCCAACAAGAAAAAAAACCTCCGGGCGCTACTGTACTACATTTGGAGCAAAAATAAAAAAAATTAAAACTTACTTGACCCAGGAGCATAAGGTAGGCTGCATAATTACTGCTTAGTCCGACAACGTTTTCGAGATAAAGGAGCAGATACGAGAACCAGAGGGAGGCACAAAGGTCATTGAGAATGTGACCGCTTCCAACAGTCAGTTTTTTTACTACCGACAAGTCCAAGCCTGTTAGGGACACTTCCCCGCTGGACTGCCGTGGAAGAGAATCGCTACTGAAAACCGATTCTCCAAGTCGATGCGTGGATCCATCAAAATCAATGAGTGTTGGAGAATTGTCAGGAGCATTGCCGTCCATTGTAGTTGTTTACTATTGTCTTAAATCAAGTGTATTAAACGAAACAACTCTACCTACAACTAACTACTAATTATAAAAATGCATATAACTCTATTTCGAACAGATTAATTTCGTTTTGGTAAAAATAGTCTCAACATCTTTGCTTTGTTTTGGGAAAAACTACCGCACCACAACAAACAGATATTGACGAGAGACTGACATCCGCATTTTTATTCTCTTATGACTAGACTTGTGGTAAGAATGGCGGTTCCGATGACCACTTTTTACTCCGTCGTCAAATTAAACTTATGATTTAATTGCTTGCAGTTAGTGATAAACTTAAGGATAATATGGCTATAGCGAGTAGAGAGAAAGAGCATAGCTGTGAATTGTGATTGTTTTGACTTTTGGCTTTGGCTTTTGATTAAGCAGCTAATTTGAGTTCCAAGTACAAGTTGAGATTAAAAAGGTACAATGTATCCGTTCAGTAGTAAATTCTAATGGCGCTCCATGCACTTGCCGACTTCATGATTGTGATTATCTTTAAAATGGTAATGTCAGTGGCGTCGGCAGAGTAGGCCTTGTAAGCCAAGGTCTACAAAGAATTTTTAAATTTTACACTAGTTAAGACGCTGTTTGTTGAATTTCCACGACAGTTGATAGTTTTTTTTAAATATACACAAAAACAGACGCCCTTTTTTTGTGCAAAAAAAGACGACGTTTTTTTTTAAATTCACACAAAAACATACACCGTTTTTTAAATGTACACAAAAACAGAAGCCACTTTTTTTTTACACAAAAAAAAAGACGACGTTTTTTAAAATTCCCACAAAAACAGACGCCGTTTTTTAATTGTACACAAAAACAGGCGCCTTGGTTGCTTTTTACAAAAAAACAGATGCCGAATTGATCCCGATGAGACCCAGTTTTTTGAGGAAGCCTACAGGAAAAAACTCCTGCCACGCTACTGGGTAGTGTAATAAGTGAACAACTTTCCTCAAGCAATTATTAATTATAATCACATTATCCTTATGTATGTACGTAATTATGTTTGAACGACTGTTACTGACCGCTGATTACGTTTGGGTTCAATATCATCGAGTTCATTCCTTCTTACTTGACCATAATAATAATATTTGGATGATTGAATGAATATGTAATTATAGGATTGTGGATGCATTATTAATATATAATTATAGCTAAACTTTCCAAGCTGCCTGCAAGTGATTGTTCTATATGCTTTGAGTGGATAGTTGATGTTCATGACACTTATTCTATCCAAAAAAGGGATTAACTGAAAAAATTAGAAAAGGGAGACCAATAATTAATTAGCACCAACCGTATGAATTATGTGCGCATACATATGTGGATTTGGTGAAGGAAAAATCAGCGGCAACAGACCGAGGAGTAATTACATAATTATCTCCTGAAATTTTTATTATGATGCATCGGAGATTTACAATCAGATAGTAGACGAACTTTCTCGATATTACAAGTTACTTACAATTCAATTTGTTAGCTCTCTTACTCTTAATGTTTAATTAATCAAATTATGCAAGGATAAGAAAAACGGAATCAAAGTAGGTACTCCAACAAATAATAAAGATATACTATCAAACCTTTACATGCGCTTTTCGGCTACATTTATAGATTTACATATTAACAAGATCTAGGAGTTAATTTTAAGGTATTTGAATTACTTAGTGCTTATTGAGAAAACTATAAATAGAGTAGCAGCTACTGGAATAAAGAAGGATCGGTAATAGTCTTGCACATTTTATGAGAACATCTGTCAAAAACAATCTTTCATAATTGTGTAAGTGATTTACTGTGAAATGTTAAAACGAATTAAAACCAAATGAACACTTTTACAAGTCTAACTCCTCAAGTGTAGATTTTTTTTATAAGTACCACTTTTGCGACTAGCAATTTTTGAAAGCGTATCATTTTTTCGTATTCAGTTAGGACTATTTTTTAAAAATTCTATGTCAAAGGGTATGATTTTTCCAATGAACATTTTTTGATACAAATTTTCCAATGAACATTTTTTGAAAATGTACCATTTTTTCAACTACCATTTTTTGAAAATTTACAATTTTTCCAACTATGTACATAACTTGAATCAGAAACGTAAAATGACCTAATAGAAATGCATTTAAAAAACGAAATGAATGTGCCAGAAAAAAAGTAACCACGGTCGAAATGGTCACTAAAATGTAATAATTAATAATAAATGAGAAAAATAGTGAGCTAATACACCTTTTAAAAGTTTACCCGTTGCTTCATGTCAGTATGTACTGTGGGCAGGACCAGAACAAAACAAACAAATTACGACATATTTTAAAAGTAAACATGCATATAGTGAGTTAAGAGGCAAAGTGGCCGATACTCATTTTTTCTTACAAGCAAAGTGGCGCAAATCCAAAAATCCCTAAAAGCAAAATGGCACTATAACGTAAAACTAAAACTGACAATCATGTCATTTTGCTTTTAGGGATTTTTGGATTTGCGCCACTTTGATTTTAATCAAGTATGGTATACGCAGCTTTGCCTCGTAACTCACGGTATTGAAATGCGGTTATGTGGATAATAAAGACAAAAAATCTGTATTTTGATCACTATTATCCACGCAACCGAATTTTATTAAGGGTAAACCAGGTGGCTTGTAAATGGCGTTGTACTTTGTCAACATTTTTACAATTTGTAAAAATTACTACGAAGATGGCGAAAATCTCCACTGCAAAATGTACAATTGTACAAAACTAGAAAGTACATCGGCATTTACAAGCCACCTGGTTTACCCTTAATAAAATTCGAAAAATTCGAGAAATAACAACACGAGAATCAAATTGTCATTCACTAGTTTGTTGTTCGTTCCAAGTTTGTCATGGATAAAGTAATTTTTAAATGCACAAAATAGCATCAACATATTTACGTCAAAATCCACAGCTGAGTGCAGAAAGAACCGAATTTTAATATGAGAATAAAAAAAAACTTTGAAATAAAGCACTGCAATTATTTCCTACAGGACCGAGTGTATGTGATTGCATGTATGTACAAGGCGAGGTAATAACTAAGGCAAATATATGAAAATACCTAATTAGTTTCACATGTCCTGGAATTTACTGTGGATATCGTCGTTTAAGAAGCAAAGTGGGGCATATTCAGTTCTGAATAATGGAAAAGGACCCATGTATGTCCAACTTTGCTTCTTAAACGACGATATACATTAATTTTTGCAGGTACATTGTGCAATGTCAAATCTATTGCAAATGTTTGAAATCAAGGAAACAAATAACGAAAAACAATTTTCATTTTATATGCAGCTAATCTGCATAACAACTGCGAGTATCCTTTACATTTGACAATAATTATTTCATTTGATCGCTTTATGGTGTAAGCGTGTGACTAAAACTAAAGGTATAAATATATAACCAAGAGGAGCATTTTCACCAATTCTCGTTAAATACTTGTTGCAATCCTGCTCCATTAGTTGGCGCGTTTCCGTTATAACCAATTAATACCGACTCATATCTTAAATACTACACGTTCCGTATTTTATCCAATTTTAACTTTAAAGTTTCAAAGTTTCTATGTTGAAAGCATAAACATGTGTAAGAATAAACTTGAGATGTTTTTTCGAGGACTACTCGTTATCTCCGCGTGTATTAACCAGAAGGTTATTGGTTTTCAGCAAAGACTTACGCTTTATACCGGCCTCCACTGCACATCCAAGTTGGTGCCGATTGAAGAAAAAATTCCTGATTTGAAATCATTCGACTTTGATAATAAAGCTGTTTCTATTCGCTACAGGGGCACGTACGTTTAATTCACATACTATAAACTGAAATCCATATACTTAGGGAGCTTTGGGGTTTTGAATAATTATTTATAAATTGTAAAATTTTATCATTTGAGAGCTTTCAGTTGGATTTTAAGCTTTGGTTAACTTACTTGGTGGTTTACTAACTTTGGTAGACCCAATGTCAGAATCATTGATCCTTTGCGTTTATATTCTACCGTCGGAAAAGTCTTGAGCTTTGCCAGTGTCCCAAACCTTAGCTAAAGATTGTGTACATTGAATAAATGAAAAAAGTAAAATGTTATCAACGTCTTACTTTGCTGCTTTATTTTGAAATGAATGTGAATTGCAAAAGTATTAGCGGGATACCCAATGCCTTACAGATCTTACGGTTTCAGTTCTTACAGTCTTGTTGGCATGGGAAAAGAGCAAAAATCAAAGTCCGTAAAGATTTAAAAAAACTGTACCCGATGGA
>JAAXYX010001031.1:0-27312 GCA_036851915.1 Ptenothrix huangshanensis
GTAAAGAGTTCCATGCGTCCTTTACCCACTTTGCAATAATTTCCAATCCAACTATTAGCTACAAGTAGTAGAGTTTAAGTCTGCAGCCAAACTGAATTGTAAAAAGGGACCAGCCATCATAAGAGAGGCTTTGGAGACCGGCTATCTTTCGAGGCGGGCTATCTTTAGAGGCAGCCTCTTATATCAAGTTTTACGGTAGTAAAAAACAACACAAATTTTAATCAAAGCATTTAAGAACACTCCTGTGTTGCTATGTCATAAATGGCGCGGAGGGCTGTGCTTCGACCCAGCGTCACTTCAGAACTTAACATTGTCACTACTACAACTGTCACCATTGACTGAAGTTTTTCTAAAGTTGACTTTTTCATCGTCATTCTGTCGAATGACTACTGGTCCTAAAAATAACAGTGCCGACCAGTAATACCTTAGCCTTTATTTGACTGCCGACGAGTTATACCATATGGCACAAATAGCCGACGAGTTGCCTCCCAACGAATGGCGCCGCCGACGAACTCACCCTGATCCAAAAAAATACAAGATGACTATATACTTCGCAAAAGTAGACATCATTTTCGTTCCGATATGCTTTTTCAGTTTTTTTAGAGAGGGTGTTCAGGTTTGAATATTCAGCGACGATAACAAAGGGTGGATATGTTCTGAATTATGGTAGGCTATTAGTGGTTATTCCCATTTTTAAAATTTATAACAGGAAAAAAAGTCATACTATACACCAGGTGTATGCCGCCTCCCAAATCTACCTGATTCCGGAGGTTCCGATTCTGAATCTTCAACTGCGTCAGAGAGAAGTTTAAGCTTACTCACACAACCCATTTTAAAAGAAGAAAAGGGAGCTGATCGTCGACCTAGGAGGAAAGCGTTTATCCTCAGTGGAAGTGAGACTGATGATGACCCACGGGATTCAAAGGTGGATATTGTCAACTTAGTGTCTGATTCTGACGAAGATAAGCCACAAATAAAAAAGAAGTCAGTTGTCCACCAATTTCTAGTTTAGTTTTAATTTTTTCATAGTAGCCAAATATTTATGGAATATCTAATTTAAGTTTTTGAAGGATTAGGAAAATTGAGCAAGAAAATGATGTGACCACCGATGAGGATATAGCGGAGCAGGCTGTATTTACTCCTTCACCTACACGTAGAAAGAATAGAGCTAAAAAAATTCGTAAAGTTGAAGAACAAAGTCCAGATGTAAAGTCTGTTAAACGTCCTAAGTATAACTTTTCTGACACGGACTCAGATCTTGAGTGAGTAACTTTAATGTTGTCAACAAGTACCTAATTAAGTACATATATGCTTACAGTTTATGAAGTACTATGTATATCAATTGGATCTCTAATTGCGTGTAGCGGTATACACAAATGACGAAAGCTATTATTGATTGGTTTTTAGTGATTTTCGCGATACAAAAAGGGTTAAATTCTCTCAGTTTTCGCAAAAGTTTAAAGCAGAACCTGAATCAGATATCGAAGAAATAGACATATCTGGCCATACACCTGGTAAGAACGCTTTGGACATCCTCATAGAAGACAGCGATGATGAGATCGAGGTATGGATTCAATTTTACTTCTACTTATCCATTTGCATAATTTACAGAGATTGCAGACATAATTTATAAGGCATTTCCGGTTTTTTACCTTTCCGAATTCCTGATTTGTCTTGTTTTTCGTTTTGGTAGGTATTGTGTTTTAACTGTTAAATAAGGATTAAGCAATATAGTTCGATAATATCTTCGGTTAGTCGAAGTAAGGCACGTCCATGAATTCCTTAAATGTAAAGTGAGACAGGTTCAACTAAGCTTATTCAGACTTTACACTTATGAATTCATAACAATTTTTGGACTTGCTTCGTTTTGACTCTTAAACGACGATGTATTGGTGCACCACATGTTGACTTCCTGTTCTACGTGGGCCTTGTGTCTTTTGGTGAATAAAGTAAAATAATAATATGGTTATGGACGGGTTCTATTAATTTGCTTTTAGAGTTCTCAACGTAAAGGTAGACGGAACATCCGTGAAATAAACGACACGGCCCTGATGAGGGAAACTCAAGAAGCTGAAATTGAAGAGGAGGAAAGGAAGCTCCGTCTGGCTGAACGCCAGGCAAGGGTTAGTAAATTTCATTTCTCTGGATACATACCTATTTAAAATTTATATTACTTATGTCGATGAAACTTACGTGCTCCTTCTTACTGCCTTAAGCATAGAAATAACAAACATGTATTATTTTCATTCATTTGTTTCATGGATTTAAATTTTGTTCAATATATTCAGCTCAGTGCAGTCCTGTCTCAGTCGTCAGTCCCTATTGAAACTGTGGAAATTGATGATACGCCTGCCCAACCGCTAATCCTTGATATCGATACTATTTCCGAAACACCATTAGTTTCGGTCGATCCTTCAATAGCTGTAAAGCTGAAACCACATCAAGCTGCAGGAATTACTTTCATGTGGAACACTTGCTTCGAAAGCGTGGAGCAGTATAAGAAATCTGGCAATAAGGGAAGTGGTTGTATTCTCGCTCATTGTATGGGTCTAGGAAAAACACTGCAGACGGTTGCTTTCGTTCACACAGTACTAACAGCAGATCCCCTCAGTGTTAGATCCGTGATTGTTGTTACGCCGTTAAACACAGTGTACAACTGGCGAAATGAGTTCAGTATGTGGTTGAAGAATGCTCGGAAGAAGATTAAAGTTCATCCCCTATACGAAACAAAGGATAAAGGCATAGAGGCGAAAGTGTCGGCTTTAAAACGCTGGAAGCGAGAAGGCGGAGTGGGAATCTTGCACTACGATTTCTTCCGGTCTCTCATCATTAGAAATAACAAGAAGGCCATTAGTGACGAACACCAAGCAGTAATTGAGGAGTGTCTGCTGGAACCTGGACCGGACGTGATAGTTTGTGATGAAGGTCATCTTTTAAAAAATCACCAATCTAAGATGTCGGTGGCTATAAATCGTATTCAAACCAAGAGACGGATCGTCCTTACAGGAACGCCTTTACAAAATAATCTTATGGAGTATCACACTATGATGCAGTTTGTCAAACCAAATCTATTGGGTTCTCGAACAGAATTCGCTAATCGTTTTTCGAATCCTATTAAAAATGGGCAGCATCGAAACTCTAAACGATATGATGTGCAGGTAATGAAGAAAAGAGCTCACGTTCTGCACAAACTTCTGGACGGTTGCGTTCAAAGACTGGATTATTCAACCCTTCTGCCGTATCTGCCACCCAAGTATGAGTACGCGGTGATTGTGAACGTTTCGCCTGTACAGAAGGAGCTATACAATCATTATCTGGATTTACTTGGAGGGGCTGGAGATTGTGACTTTGCGCAAGATCGTATTAAGAAGGGATTTTTTCTGGGTGATTTTGCTTCATTAAGTCGAATCTGGTCGCACCCGCTAAATTTACTTACGAAAAAAGCTAAACCTACAAAGACATCTGGTAAAAGTAAAACGTCGAAGAGCGATGATGAAAATGACGACGAACTAGAAAATCTGAATGAGACACTCATAGGTATCGATGGGTTAGGAGAACCAAAGGGTTTGGCCAGACGTCATTCTAAAACTCTAGTCAAAACGGAAATGGAACAATTTGAGAAGAAAATTGGAAAATGGTGGAACACCTTTTTCAAGGGCACTGAGGACATGAAACGAATTGAACACGGATCGAAATGTCAGATTCTAATGGAGATTATCAAAACGTGTTCTAATGTGGGTGATAAGATCCTTGTATTCTCGCAGTATTTATACTCACTGGATTTGATTGAAGAGTTCCTTAAGCAAATGGATACGGAAGCAATGGATAACATGCGCAGAGGCAACCGAGATGATAATCACGGTCGTTGGCGAAAAGGCTTCGAGTATTTTCGTATTGATGGCTCCGTGAAAAGTGCTGATCGACAAAGAGACTGTGAGACTTTCAATAAAGCCGATGCCTCGCGTTCCAAACTGTTTCTCATTTCGACTCGAGCTGGAGGACTCGGTATTAATTTAGTGGGTGCTAATAGAGTGGTGCTTTTCGACGCTTCATTCAATCCTTCAAATGATATGCAAGGGATATTCCGAGTTTTTCGTTTTGGACAAACCAAGCCTTGCTACATTTACAGATTAATTGCTCGCGGAACTATGGAAGAGAAAGTATATAATCGACAGGTTGTGAAACTGTCGTTGTCAGGAAGAGTGGTTGACGAGCATCAAATTGACCGTCATTTTTCGAACGATGAACTCGAGAAAATGTACTTGAAGATTGAGGATGACACCGGAGATACTCCCGTTCCCGCTGTTCCTAAAGATATACTTCTTGCGAATTTACTGACTTCAGATGACTACAAGCATATGATTCATACCTACTTGGAACATGATTCACTTTTGCAGAACCAGGTGGATGAGAAGTTGACGGATGAAGAAAGAAGAATTGCTTGGGAAGAATTTGAAGCAGAGAAAAAAGGAAGGATTTCCGGTCCTATCCCCGGTCTTGGGCCGTTTGACGAATTGCTGATGAATGATGGAGAGGATTTGATGGAGGCTGAAGATGAGGAGATGGAGGAGGTACCGCGTTTCGGAAAGATGGATGCACACATAGGGGACATTATGCCTTTGTTAGATTCGAATGTTCCCATAGATGATGACAAGATTCTTCGTGTAGTTGAAAGACTGTATCCTGCTTCGACGGCCAAGGAGAAGGAATTGTTCTGTGCAAAAGTCAAAGGGGATATCGAAGTTTTGCACAGAAATATTCGCCTAGGTGACCGAATTTCGGACGAGAGACATGCTGGACCTCATAGTTCCTGGACCACGGAATTAACTGGTCTTAAGAACAAAATATTCTCTTACTTAACAGTCCCGAATGTTCTTAGGAAGCATATTCCCTCTCTAAATACTAATCCGTTGTCACCATCTACAATTGGAAAGCAACGACATCTCAATGCAAATGCGCATGCGAGAATTAATCGAATTGTAGATAGAATACTTCCGAGAGCTAGTACTGCAAATCGAACTTTCCAGCCACCTCCTATCAATTATATTCGTCCAGTACCTCCGGGCCCTGCTCAAGCACGATTTGGTGCACCACCGGGATCCAGCGCTTTTAATTTATCTAACCCAGTGAGGTCAGTCGACCCACTATCTCTTGCTTCTTTGCACAGAACTCCACATGGAGGCCGACCACAAGGTTTTCCGAGTATTGCAAGAAATATGTTCATGAATAATCAAAACCCATTATCAGCAAAATCTTCGGATGCTCCTAGTGGTGTAAATATTCTACGTAGGCCAAACACCGTTTTGCCTGTACCACCTAGGAATTCGACTAATGCTATGCCTATAGCCACAGCTACCACCGCAGGACCGGTCCTCAGTCAGTCGAACGGTACTCGTCGGCTTAGAGATGGGTTTTGAACATCGGTTATGCGAAAATCGGCAATAGCTGTTAGTGAATATCTTTGTGTGACCTGTAAAATTAAATTTTTCTAGCCTAATCATTGCAAGCTTTTATGGCATATTTCTACTTAATATAATAATCTAGTAGGTACAATTATAAATTGATTTTAAATCATCATTCCATATCGATACTCAACTAAATACTGTAAAAGAGAAATGGGCGTGATTTCGGAATCTTTTATAGAATTATATTTGTATAGATTGGTAGATTATAAGTTAGTTTATAATTTTTTAATTTACTCTGTCCTGAATAGTCAATAGTCAATGATTTATGTTTGTAAACGGTAAGATATTTTGAGAAAAGATGAAATAATATTGTGCCTTCACGATCATTTCTTTAGCTTTCAGACTGATTATTTTGCAAGTTTCCCGGAAGTGAATTCTGTAGCTACCAATTTATTTGAAGTTCGGTTTAAATATTTGTTTGTAAAAGATGTTAATTTAAAAATATTTCAGAATTGAGCTTCTTGCCATCGAGTTGTATGGGGATTAGGACACAACGTTACAAACAAAGCAATGAATACCCCAAGAAAAGTTAGTACAGGCGTTCTGTCCTGTAATTTACTTTCCTGTGTATAAGCCGATTTAGTTTAGTTTCTGGTATTTACTTAAAAAAGTAGAAATTATTATCTTATAAAGTACATACAAGGTAGAAACGAAAAGCAAAACTAAACGAAGGCGTAATCTTCTTTCAGCGTAGCTGATTTCTGATTCTAACTTCGAACGTTCTAACTACTGACTGTCGTTAGCCATATACATATAAGTATCGTTTTTGTTTTATTTGAAGTCAGTGTTGCTCAAATTAACGACAGTATTCCCTCACTTCATTTTCAAAATCGAAATTACTAGGTATTACTTTGTACTGTGCACAACTCTTGTACAGCAGTACTGTTTTGAACTTAATTTATTGTATAACCTCCTATAGTATTAAAATTTCTGCGTCGTGATTAATAAAAATCAAATGTTCAAGAAACAGTTGGGTAGTTTGTATATTGGGTGATTTTTATTGGCAATAGCATTTTTGCTGCAACAATACTGTAATACAAATTGCTACTAGTCGTAGTTCTGTAGAAACACCTTCAAACATCACCACAACCCCGGTATATCACCTAATAGCCATGTATCAAAACTTGTCTGTTTTTCATTACGCACACGCACCACTAATTCTGTCATAATTAAGATTTGGATTCCAGCCAAATTCGATCGAGATTTCAAAATTTTACGCTCCTTAAAACACTGGTATTCTGCTTTGAGGCGTGGCCACCAAGTCGTCATCAACAGTTAACAGGCCCTACAGGTAAAGTGGTCAAACGAAATCCAAAAAGACGCGTTAGATTTGATATTTTAAAAAAACTTGAATAATTAATGACATTTTTGCAATTCATTCCCCATAAATGTTGTACCATAAATGCAAGGAAGAGTGCAGCTGCAGAATAGAAATGCCACACATCATGAACATCGTAGAACGGTTGAAATGGAAACCAGGAGTACATACATTCCATGTTGTTTTCAGAACGAGATTCCGATGCTGATTTTTCCCACTGGGCAGGGCTCTGAACAAAATAGGTTACTGCAAACCCTCCGATTACCATACATCCCAGGAAGTATAGTGCTGGCTGAACCCACGTGCCGTTCTTGAATTCACCGTGTAGAGGCTATTCATTCCATTAAATCGCAGCATTTATTACAATACCATCAAGTTTAACATAATATAATTGATTCTAACGATGAATTATTCACAAATGATTTAACCTTCATTATAAGAATGTAGTAGAATGTACTTCCCAGAACGTTTGCAATGAATGTGTATAGCAAATACGTTCCAAAATCCATATGCGTTAGTTCAGAGTAAACAACGACTCCTATACACAGAGAAATCGTGAGGAAAGGCAAGAGGATTCGATCCACGTGGAAAGGAGTTGGTCTCCTCCGTCTCATGTATGAAAAAAGGGACCAATTCGTCAGGATTGTATCTTGCTCTGAAATATGCAGTGGAATTATTCATAAAATAAATAAATTTGACAAAGTTGCTTCCCACTTGCTAATATTTTTAGTGCAATTGTTGTCTTTGTCTTTTATTGCTAACTAATTACTGCAGATAAAAAGAAAACTGACCGTCTTTGACATATCCCACGAAGTAGTAGTAAACGGCTCCGACAATGAGTAAAACAAACTGACAGATCATGAAACTAATTCGAAATCCACGAAGTAATTTTGACTGAGAATCTCGAAATTCCAGCATTAATCCAGCCACCGATACCACAATCAGTGCGGCTAGAATTAAAAACGTTTGGTGCCTTAAATTCAAAGCCAAAAATCAAATCATGAAATTGTAAAATCGAGTAAAAATACCTGATAATTATTGAAAACTGAACTATTAGAATTTATAATTAGTATTAATAATTAGGTACTCGAAATTAAAGTTTGTGGCTAAAAACTTTTACTTACGCATCAAGCGCTATGGGGTGACGAAATTGGTAGAGCTTCAAAATGATCAGAACGGAAATCACGTACATAAAGCATGTATCTGCAGGAGCAAATTAAAAAATAAATTAAATTAAACTAGCAGAGTAATAGAGTGTCAGGATAATTACCACAAATGAAGATAATTTTAGAAAGACACCGTCTATAGCTGAAAACAAAAACGATGAATTTACCAAACTGGAAATTCTTCTGATTTGGACAAATATGGTATGCAGCGCTGAGAAAGCCTTCCATAATGAGGGCCAAACCGAGAGAATAGAAAACTCCATAATGCTGTGGAACCCCGAAATTGCGCTTGTACTGAACGATAGGGAATAAGCAACATTTGCATATTTTTTTGCTTTCTTCGCCTTCCAATTGCAATTGTAATTGTAGCGTTGACACGGGCCTTGACAGATTCGATTTATTTCCCCTGATGTCTCCAAGTAATTCTTGCTCATCGGCATGTTCGTGCTCATCGCAGACAAAGGAAATATTGGCATCCCGTCTTCGAACTATCCATACGAAAGCAACGCCAAAGATGACGTAGCCAATGTTGGAGAAGAAGTGATTGAAATCCAGGAAATGGCCAACTCGGTAGGCACACAGGTAGTTGTAGTAGCACAGATCGTACTCCCCAGTTTTGTATAAGACCTGCATACAGGTACGTAATAATACTTACTGTGGACGACATGGTCAAGTAGAAAATTAAAAATAACTGAAAATTAGCTTGGCTAAATTCTGTCAACTTACGGATAGATAGTGGAAAATAAGTTGGTAGACTGGAATAGTGTAAAACACTGCGACAGTAATGAGAGACCAGCAAAATCGTCTTGAATTTTTATCGGATTTCATTCCCCGATTTTTTTTAAAGTCTCCAATGTGAACGTCTGCACGAATTGTTATTCTGGATCTTTTTCCAGCCCCTGTATCGGTTTCATCAGGACGAACTCGATTTAAATTTGGGTTTGGAGCAGAGCGTGCATTTCGATTTGGTGGAACAATCGTTTTAGCTGATGCCAATTGAGACTGGGGAACAACGTTCTCTGGATCCTGGTCCTGGCCGCTATATCCTGTTAACATAGAATGATTATCTCTTCAGATCTTATAACATATAATAGCATTTTTATTTAGTGAAACTGTCAACTTTGACCTACCTGGAACATTGACTGTCAAGTCGCTGTCAGCAACTGGTAGTGTGCTTGTGTCGGTCTCTGACTCACTGGGAATCGGCAGCCGACTTGTTCTTCCATTCTGCTTCATTGCATAACTATCCGTGACGTCTATTTTCTTTGCATCCTTTCTAAAACATTAAATGGCAAAGATCAAGGTATGCTCCAAATAACATGCATAATTTATTATAAAAGGTGAAGATTTAAATGAGGCGATTAGAGACTTATAATTTGAACATACTGGTAACCTCGATGTCGCCAGCGGAACAAGGCTGTGGTGAAGAAGATGAGAGCAAAACTTGCAAAGACGGGGATGAAGAGACAGAGAAAGAGGTACACATTGGGAACCCGGGCATCCCCTGTTATTTTCAGTTTAATGGTTTTCTGTCTCCACGGCGAAGCTCCCATCGTTGAGGCCATCGAGTCATTTAGTCCATGCAACCTCCGACATCGATCGTCCTTGTCATGAACCACAACTGCAATGTCAAATCCTTGTGCAAATTGTCCTGATTGCTCTATCGTCATCGCCGCTTTCTTAGTGATGGTCTGCCACAGTCCAACGTACTGTACATTCGTTTCCAAGTCATACACGGGACACTGACGACAATCAATAATAATAAAATGAATTAGTAATTATATTTTAATTTCATCTCCATTTAGTGTACTAACGGGGAAGGGTCCCATCCATCCGTTTACATGAAGAAGAATCGAAAAAAGTTTTCCCAAGTTCAGAACATCAATAGCAACACAGACATTACATAATTTTGTCCATAACCGCATCAGTAAAATGAAGGCGAATCACACCCTTTAAAAATGTTTGGAATTGTGCCAGGTTATATAGTTATAAGTTACAATGTTTGGCTACTAGCAAAGATATTTCGCGTATTTTCGGACTTAGATTATTACCTCGCAATTTTATAAAAAAAATGTTTAGGCACTATTTCTCTACAGTTATTTTCTTACCCCGAACGGCTGGATGGAAATGGTTGCACACGTTTCATCGAAGGAAATGGCACGAATTTTAACCGATGTTACGCTTGGATCAAAGAATTGAAAACCTCGGACCAAGGAAGTTGTGGGAGAAACTTGAAGCTGAACCTCGTGATTGAGACTAAATATAAACATAAATTCAATTCCTGTTCACACAGTATGTACATACTTAAAAATAAATAACATTAATAATTATGGCATTAATATATATTTCACTTTAATCTTATTCTCCATGCTACGATTATCACTATGATTTTTTTATCATTACGGGATCAGGTAATCCAGTGTGACTGAAACTTTGAGGGTGTAGCTGATTGTCGTTAGACTACAAGTCGACACCCTGATTGTAATATTTCGCATGTAGTACTGATTAGAATCTTGAAGACAGAGAGTGCGACCTCCACGGTAGTAAGTAGTCCTTTACCCGAAACAACAACCAAATACCAAAAATCATTATAATTATAATAAATTATAGCTTGTGTCTATTCATTATTACATTTTTTCCTGCTTCCAAAAAATTATAACTTACGTTCGATTTCTGCTGAAAGTGATTGGCAGCTCCATGGAAGTTGTTGCTTGCTGTTGACCCATAACGAAAATAACAGGACATTCCAAAGTCGCATCACCGGACACAGTAGCATCCACTCTGATATTCTGATTCTAATTATTTCATGTAACAGGAAGGCATTAAAATCAGTATAATTAGTTATCTTACTTATTTATATGGAAGATCAATAAACTAATAAACGATTACTAACTCATTTTAATTGTTAAAAAATTACCAACGGATCCTCAAGCCTCCACGCGTCGAGGGGGAATACATAGAGGAGGGAGTGGTCTTTCTTCACCTCCCTTTTGTACAGTTGATTGATATTCCCCACGGTGGTCAAGCAACCACTGTTCAATATCGGAGCATTATAATTTGACCTTGACCTCCCTCGGTCAACGTCAACAGCCTCAGCTTCACTCAGCGGTAAATAATCCAACGCGGTAAATGCAATAACGAATAGCACACATCTCACCCACAAGGACTCCATAGGAAGGTTGAATGGTTCAGTGGAAACTAATTTCGAAATTATTTAATAATAATACTTTAATTTTTGTTGTCCTAATTGTGTGGAAAACGAATGAATTTCCTTAGCTGTTCATTGACTAGAAATAAATCAGCCAGGATTTGTTCAATGATCAATTTATGAATATTCTGTGAATCTCATGTGCGAAAACACAATTCGCAAGTCAAATTACAAACTCAAGTATGAGTAACGCTCTGTAAAGTGCCATTATCTCCAAGTTTTATCATTTTTGGAGATATCAAAGTGAAAATTGTTTCGAGATTACGAGGCAAAGGGGATAAACAAATAAAAATAGCAGACGCGTAAGCACTTTTATTTTTCATTATAAACTTACCTGTCCAAGAATAGTTTTATCATGTATTATTATCGTCGTACTATAGGAAGTACTTTTGTATGTAGAACCCATAATCTCATCTCACTCCGTCTGAACCTGTCCTGTAATACTTTTACTTTTGCAAGTCTAACAAAACTTAGTGGAACATTGATGCAGGTACATAGGTAGGTAAATAGTCACCCAGGTAGTAATGAGACTATTAAAGTCAGGATGTGACGAGATGGATTTCCGACGAATCGTCGATAGCAACCTGACTCATGATATAGGATTTAGACGCGCTATTAATCTTACCGAGTTCGACCATGTGTTATGCAAAATGCTTGTGTACGATATCAAGACAGCCTGGTACTCCTTAAATACCTACTTTTTTGCTGCCACTTGCAAATATTTGCAATTATGGATCGATGAGTAAGTCATGTTCATTTTTAAAGGAAATGCAAACCTGTTTTGCGTATGCTTTATTAACATTTCATACAAACTCTTAAATAGTTACTATTACAAATTAACTATAATGATGATCATAATGGAAAAAATTGTAAGAATTTCCGTATTTTTTGTTGGCTTTTAACAATTCTAGAAGTGTGTCTATGTCTTATATTGACTATAATAAATACATACATACATACAAATTTAACTATCTACCTACATAAATTTTATTACAAACTGCAGTAGTCAACCGTAAAAACATCACAAGAAAATTTTATAAAATACGTTTATTGTAATAATCAAAGGTTTAATAACCCAATTTTTCATTCAAAGAAGTTCTTCCGTCCCCCTTTTGCCCTACAGGAGGCACCCAAACAGAATAGTCAGGATCCTCGGCGTCATATTCGTACTTCAAGTCTTTCTTTCGATTATTGCCATTCCTATTATTCCTATTTGATTTCTTTTTTTGCACTTGTTTACTTTCGCCAGCACACGAGGTTCCATCCTCAGGTTTCTTCCTTTCAACAGTCGACAAATCCACGTCCGAATCGGAATCTGGGTCAGAATCAGGGGCAAGGGTAGCGCTTTTTCCTGACAAGATTTGTTTACTACTACTACTTGTGGTTCTTGAACCAGATTTTGACGTGAAAGATTCTTCGTCTGAAAACGGTGTATCGTCTTCGTCTCCATCTTCTTCCACAACATTCTCGAATGAAGTAATAAGCTTTTTGCCCTCAACATATGGGCTCTCTTTGGCGTTGACGTTGACGTTCTCTTTTGGCTTAGGCTTGGGCAGGGATGGCTGATTTATTAATTTAGGCTTGGATGCGATTTTGAACTGAAATCTAGGACCGAACAANCATCTTCTTCCACAACATTCTCGAATGAAGTAATAAGCTTTTTGCCCTCAACATATGGGCTCTCTTTGGCGTTGACGTTGACGTTCTCTTTTGGCTTAGGCTTGGGCAGGGATGGCTGATTTATTAATTTAGGCTTGGATGCGATTTTGAACTGAAATCTAGGACCGAACAAAGGTAGGTCGCTTTTCCTTCCAC
Source organism: Ptenothrix huangshanensis (assembly GCA_036851915.1). Taxonomy (NCBI): domain Eukaryota; kingdom Metazoa; phylum Arthropoda; class Collembola; order Symphypleona; family Dicyrtomidae; genus Ptenothrix; species Ptenothrix huangshanensis. The sequence continues at coordinate 12,973 of JAAXYX010001031.1, forward strand.
TTGTAACAGGGACTTCGACTTGGACCTGAGATGCATTAGAATCGGAAGGAACCACAGCTTCGACTTCGGAATCAGAAGAGACTTTATCCAGTTTTTGTACTGGTGTGTTTGAGGGAGCTGCGGAGGGTGGAAGGGGTTTAGTAAGGGATGGATTAGGAAGAGCTGGCCTGGCAATATCAAGTAGTTTCTTATTTTTCGCCTGATCAGCTACAAGCTCTCGCAACTTTGACTTTAATTTCTTCAGATCTGACGACCCCGTTTTTAGATCTGACATAAATGCATCCAGAGGATCAACCTCGTCGTTATCCTGATCCATCTTTCGTTCTGCTTTCTCGATTTTTGATTTCAATTTACCGATTTCCTCTTGAAATGCATTATCTTTTTCGACCTGGAATATACACATACATATTATAATGGTTAGTTATGTTGAGAGAACTTACACGGTGGTTCATCGATTTAAAGCGATAAGGCTTTGCTTAGAACGGGCAGGAGAAAAAACTTACCAAAGACTCAAAAGTTTCAGTCTGCTGCTGGATTTTCCCTGCCTCCCTCATCCTCTTTTCCCTCTTTTTTTCAACTGTGCCTGTGCGATCTAGGAATGTGTCTTCGTCACTGGAGTAGTAATCTTGTTCTTCCCAATCCCTGTGCTTTCTTTTCACTCTGCTTTCTATAGGAGCAAAACGTACAGTAAATATGAATAGACTGCGGCCAGAAATTATTAATACTTACTAAAAAATATTTATATAGCCATTCGAGAAATCAATTTTAATGATTAATTCTACATTATACAGATAACAAATAAGCGTACCTCGATTAGACTGTCGAAGAACTCCATATTTATCCAGGATCTGACAAGCCTGCAGTGCACACTGATGAACAGCTTCTTTCTTTTTGCCTTTGACTTCAACCTCGGCAAAAACTTTAGCGTTTCCAGGAGTGTCCACAGGCAAACTAAAATAGTGGAATCGAATTTAATAATCCGAACCGAGCTACATAACTATATTCTAATAAATTCTAAGAAACGGCATTACTATTGAGAATTCTTTAAAGCTGCTTTATTACAACTTACTCGACCCGACAGATATAATGGCCAACAGCTTTCTCTCTGACATCGTACTCTAATTCATATCCTTCCCTCTCGAACCAACTTCTCAAACTCTTTTTAGGATTATCCAAATTTAATTCAATGGATTCGAAGTCCATCGAGAAAGGATTTTCTGCCATTTCAGTCTCCTCCTCTGCATCCTCGGCTTTAGAACAAAATACCAAAACAGGGATAGCACAAATTAAAACAAAATGCAGAGATACATTTCCCTGTATAATTATACTTCATACATAATTATAAGTGCTTTTACTATTTCCATACCCATGCCCCACGAGACGCCTTCCTCCTCCACATTTCGATCAAGTGGACCAGATCCAGCCTCTTTTAATTTCTCTGCGATTCTCTTCCGCTCGAATTCCTTCTCGAGTTTCTCTTTCATTAACTCTGTAACAGTTTTCTCGCTTTCTTCCTCTTCATCGTCGTCCGGACCATTAACCACATAGAGTCTTGCCGAATTCCCAAACTTGATAACGTGACCCACTCTAAGTCGGTAGAACCTATTAATTAACACACCCATCATTAATATTTCAACAGCTCAAGTGTACAAATATAAGGTAGTTCAGAAAACCAATATTTTTGATAGCATTTGTAAAAATTTAACCTGTTCGGATACATTCTATTCTTATTCAAAAAAGTGCCATGCGTGGATCCCAAATCGTAAATATAAAGACCTTTGTCCCGAACTTGTGTCTCCACTTCCTCAATCTTTCCCTCATCATCATCACCGTCCTTGGCAGCCGAATCTAATTCTGCTTTTTTCTGTTTTTCCTTTCCGCTATAATTTTCATCGATAAACTGGAGAATAGCATGCAATCTAGAGATTGTTGGATTTTCTGCGAGAATGTCGCAACCAGGTATCCGGCCTACAATGAAGTATCTCTTATCCCGGAAGTTAACGTTGTCGACTATTGCACCGTTCTTCAGAACTTCTAGACTGTATCTGGGGTCCACTGGGGCAGCACCCAAAGGTTCTCTGTATTTGAGTGAGGACAGAATTTTTTCGTATTTTTCTTTCTGTACGAGCAAGTCTTCGGGTTTTGGAGGCCGTGGTTCTGGTCCTTTAACTTGGTAAGTTGATGGTGGTTGCGATTCCCTTTTGACAGGAGGAGGGGCGGGCGGATTCGTATTTTTCTTTCTGTACGAGCAAGTCTTCGGGTTTTGGAGGCCGTGGTTCTGGTCCTTTAACTTGGTAAGTTGATGGTGGTTGCGATTCCCTTTTGACAAGAGGAGGGGCGGGCGGTGTAAAAACTGTACAAAGAAAAACCCGATTTGAATGAAGATGTTTAATTAGCATCAGATCAAATAATTAGTATTCAAATTATTCAATTAGGCATAGAAGTAAAACTTGAAAGGGCGTGGAACTATGACCTACCTTGACTATGTTTCGAATTTTCATCACCGGAATCATTCTGTGGGCTCTTAATAGTACCGGTTTTAGGATCTTGTGTCTCCACTGCTGAGGTTGCTTGGTCACTTGATTCCGGAATGGAAGGGGTTCCCATAGATGATATTGACAATTTGTCCTTCTTCGTAAGCTGAATAAGATCCGGTGTCTTAAATTCACTCATTTTTACAAATTAAGTAGACAAGTACTCTTAACTCGTAATATCTAATTGTCGCGATTTTGTAAATAAATTCAACCGAAGTTCTCAAAAAATAAATTCTTATTATTAGGTACTACAAAGCCCACCCAAATTAATGACAACGCAACGTTTTGAAATTAACTAGATTCAAGATTAAGTAATTAGTTATAATCTTATAATTAAAAAATACGTTTTGCCACTTATTTGCACCAGCGAAACAGAATTTCCGATTCTCATTTACCGCAAATAATTTTAATCCCTGGCGCCTAAAAGTTTAAATCATTCTGGCGCTAAGTTCGAATTCAATTAAAATTTTGTCTGGCGACTGTCGGAACTCGGACTGTGGCAGTGACTCAGTGACTAGTGGCTTGCTGTACTGTTTAGTTTTTAGGAATAATTACAATGTTAATTATTACCTGCTAATTGACTTCCATTATTTTGTTGTTGCTCTTGTTTTGTTCGTGTAATTAATGACAGAGCTAGAATGTTCCATTTTGTGCAGTTAATGTGTATCTTTCCCTTTACAAACACTGTTATTTCTGTGCGTCGAGTTCCAGCAAGAGATGTTTCTTTATAATCAAAAGTTTCTCGTTATATTTTATTAGCTTATTTGTTATTTTAGGGCACATATTGCAAATTTAAAGTATATTATTTTTAGCTGGCATTGATGCTTCATTTTTAAATATTTATGTGGTAAATTACTACGATTGTAACTGATAATGTATAACAACAGTCATGTTCACCATCAACCTGGCCATTTTATGGCCCAAACTTCTCACATACAACACCCCATCGGAAACGGTACTTTATTTTTAAATCTTAACTGTTAAATGCAAAATAATTTGTTTTTTATGTATCCTTTAATTTAGCCGCTATTTAAGGTATTTAAGGTATTCAACGTATGAGATGCTTGGAAATGTTTCATGAATTCTTAAAATAACAATTGACCCAATATTGTTGGGTCAACCATAGTTGATAGTAGAATGAAGAATGGTTAATGTGGATTTTAAATTTAATTTATTTAAAGTAGAGCATTACTCGCACCCAAGTTACGCAAATGATGGGAATGGAAATTACAACACCCCCGTGAGTATAGTGGGCTTGACGTCTCAGTATCAGATGACGTCGCACCAACAAAATCCTCCTCTGCAAAAATTACCTGTTACTGGAAAGATCAGTGTTGTCCAAGATGAGCAAGAAGATCTTATGTTTCGAGGAAAGCAGGAGTCTCCTGTATCATCCATCGAAGCAGTGGAGTCCGACTCAAGTTTTGAACCTAAACCGAAAAAGCGAAAAACTGCGAATAGTAGTGGTCGAGGTTCTGGATCTGGTTCTGGTCCCGGTTCGAAACCGAAGCCTAGTAACACTGCTAAAACAAAAAGCGGGAAAGGTGGTCGACATCAAGATGAAATCCGAACCGTGTTTAAATTCGAAAATGGGCAATGGCTCTGCCCCAAGTGTGGTAAGGCCGTGAGTCCACGAGCAACAAGGATGAAGCAGCATTTTGAAAAATGTTGTATCGTTTCCCCTTCGATATCAACCATGGTAGACACCAAATTGGGAAGTTCGTCGTCGCCCTCCGTTCCAAAGAAGTCATTTCCACCAAGCTTGGATCAAAATTTTGAGGATTCTTCCGATGATTCCGGTAATGAAGATGTGAAATCGAACAAATCGAACACGAAAACTCAGCGGAGTCGAGGAGCGGGAGTTGGAAGGCAGAAGTCTGATGTGTGGCAATACTACGAAGAGAGAGAGGAAGGCAGTTTTTATTGTAGAAAGTGTGGCAAGCGAGTCAGTTCGAAGGCGCATAGACTTAGTCAGCATTTGGCCACTGCATGCGTAGATACTCCTCGTTACATTGGTAAGTCTTAATTTATCAAATCCAAGTAGGTACTATGCATTTCAACTAAACTTAAACATTGCTTAAATTCGCGAATTTAATTTTAATTTAAATTTTCAAACAAAGCTTCTCGTTGATTATTGTAGCATCCGAAATGAAAAAAATGGGATTTAGTTCTATAACCTCGTCGTCGTCATCTGTGAAGGACGAGACTCGTCAACATTTTGATTACAGAGATGGTCTGTGGTGCTGTTTGAAATGTGGGAAGCAAGTAAGTTCGAGTTTGGAAAAGATGAAGAAGCATTTGGAAGTGTGGTGCGGAGTTTCGGGAAGTTTGGGGGGAGCTGTGGCAAGTTTAGGTAATTTCAAATGAAATTTAATTTTTATTACTTTTCCACTTTTGATGACTACTACTCAATTATTTACGAACACTGTTCCGTTATTTTGAAAAGCTGCAACATCCACCGGAGCTTCTAGTGGCACAGTCTCAATGTCCAAACTTCCAGTGGCCAAAACAGAGCCAGTTATGATCAATCACCAACTAGGCAAATTTATCTACAGTTCTAATCTCCCTTTCGAAATAGTGCAAGATCCGGAATTCATTCAGTTCGTAAAAATGCTCCGAGTCAATCATAAGCTGCCCACTATCCAGGACCTCGGAGACACGATCCTGACCGAGGTGGAAAACGAAATCCAGGCAGATATGAAGAGATCCTTGAAAGACAGATCAGTGACTCTCATTCAGTATGGCTGGTCAAACATTGCCTGTTCCACAATGAATGATGATGATGCTAATGGTGCTACAAATACCAATACTGCTAATAGAAATCAGTCTAACTCGATTCCATCCCTGGATTTCAATGGCATCGTTAACAATACCAGCACCACGATCCCTCGCTCAAGCAATTCTACCAGCGTTCATACAATCATCCACGCGCTTCACAATGGCAAAAAATCGTTTTTCTTAAATGCATCCCAAATCCAATCCGAAAGCGTCACTCCCTCGGATTGTCTGAAACTCCTTAATACTGCAATAGAAACCGCTTGTACTCAGTACAACTGTGAGGTGGTGGGGATTCTCACAGATCATTGCAAGTCTACGTTAAAGTTTCGTGATTCAGTTCAAAAAAGTCGTCCATCCTGTCACGTGTACGGTTGCTATATGTATCTGCTGGATTCGCTTGGGAAGCAACTGACAGATTTCGACGTGATAAATTCCGTGGTGAAAGTACAAGAATATTTTAGCAGTAGAGTTAGTGAGGACACTACTCATAGTAATAATAGTAATACTAGTGATACTGTCGAAGCGCTGGCTCTAAGTGCAAATACAGTGTTCGTTGCCGAAAATAGGAATTGGAGCAACCAGTCCGAATGCTTAACTTCCTTTCTAGCGAATCATAGTAAGTATATGGAGTACGCGAAGAAAATTGACTCACAAGTGGACGAGGAGATCACAGCGATTTTGGAAGATCGGCAGGTGTTCACGAAGGCTCAGGAATTGATTCTGGTGCTGGTTCCTTTGTCGGAAGCCTTAGCTAAAGTGAGTGTGATTATTGCTATCATTATGGAGTGTAAGAAGTAATTATTATGATTGGAATGCTAATAAAGAAGTGATTGTTTATTTTGTGTATCAACACCAGCTTCAAAACGACACAGCGACAATTGCGGATGCCGTTAGTTGCTGGCTCACCTTGATGAACGATCCACAAATCTCGACTTATCACAAGGAACGGATCCGAGAAACATTCACTGAAGGTGTTACTCCCATGGCCATCGCTGCCTATTTATTACATCCTGTTTACAGAGGTTAGTATTAGCATTAACACTAACCTTGATTAACATTTATTAGTACCGGCAGTAAATATTAGCGGAAAGTGAATTGCCTGGCTGGCTGAGGGTTTGGATTTAGAATTAATTGTGTGTTTGGTGTGATTCCTTAGGTCAAAATATGGACTCTGAGCTGCAGGAAGTCGGACGAATGTGGCTGCTTGGTCGAAATCCTATGTTTGTGGTTGGACAGGCTGCATTAGAACGAGCTGACACACAATATTTCCCCTCATCATTCCTCAATTCAATTGTGGCCAAACAAATGGCTCCAGCTGTCTGGTGGGAGAATGCTGGCAAATGGCCAGCGATACCCGAAGGTCTGATGAGTCTTGCTATTTCGTTGATGGTTCTGCCCGCAAGTACAAGCACCGTTGATCAATGTTCCAATACCGTCGCCCATATTTTATCTGTACAAAAGAAAGTCCTTGGATTGGAAAAAGCTTTAAAATTATCTAATGCCTTCTTTTCTCTCAAGAGAAAGTAAGCATGGAAGAGAAGAGAATCGGGATCCGGGAGATCGAGACCGAGATCCAGATCGACCAACAAAAACGTCCCGCAATCAGTTTTCTGCAAGATTTATCTATGCTTTCCAACTTCTAAACATACGTGTTAGCTCATCATTCTCCCATTCTCAGATTCTCGGTCGATATTGTTCTCTCATCTCGTACATGTATCATCGTCATCGTCATCATCATCGGCATCGGCATCGTCGTTCGTCTTGGGTTCAAGTCTCCAACCACTTTTCGCATCGCATCGAATCTTCGTATCGTATCGAATCCAATGGTAGTATATGTCGAAGTATAGCTACTTGAATGCAATTTTCTCATGGAATATTCACAGCCTCAGTAGTAGAGCAAGCAGAAATACATACAGCGGAGGATACTAGTAACCAAAACTCCAAGTCGAAATGGAAATCAAATTTGGTTTTATATTCATATTTCTACACACAAGGAAAGTATGTACTGCTATGTACTTCGATTACCGTATATCGTATCCACACAACTGTCTTCTATTGATTCTCTTATAAATGTCCTTCTACTTTATTCTCGTTTTCTTTTACACTCGACTCGCGTTCGTGTTCATAAAGTGAGGATAATTAATTGCATATAATTAATTATGTACAATTTCTCCTTTCCTAGATTTACTCGGACTACATTAAGTATTTTGTAATTGAATACACAGTGCTGCTCCCAGCATTTCTGTCTTGTCTTGTATTCCACAGTAATTATGGAATGTCCTTGTACATAGGAAACGGAATGGTAATAAAGTGTACAAGAAACTGTAATAAAATAAAACGAAACTTGTACTACCCAACGCTAAAGTTCCAGACATGCATAATTGATGACTAGTTCATCATGAATTAATCATGTTATCTGCGTCTGCTTTAGAAAGGAACAAAATCTGATCTGAATTTTATAAACTTTGCAACCTATCTAATTAAATGTATGTAGTAAATAAATATTACAATCATCTGTACTAATGAATATTATCATTAAACGTTTCTAAGTTAATGTTACTTTTAATCCAGAAGGAAACTAAACTCATATTACAATACAAACATATTTTAGTGCTACAAAACCCTTAATAAATTGTCTATTCCCTTAATACTTTACCATCTTCCTAATTCCTTTCCTTATGCGTACATAGGTAAGTAGCTAACTCTAATGCTAATACATAACTAGTTCAGAGTTTCTATTAAAAGGAAGTCTGACGTAGTACATAGAACGCAATTCTGGAATAAATTCCAAACAATGCCGGGCTTATAGGCACAAAGTGCTACAACGCTGTAGGTTGTAACGTAATTCCAAGCTAAGCTGGAAGGGATGAAAAGAAATGAAATCTGAGAGTTTTATCTTTTATCTTGCAAATTAAATGACTAATAAGACTAACGATAAAAGACCACAGTATATATTTATAACATGATCTGAAAACGTTCCTCCTACTTCACTTATACATATTATAAGATAATATAGTGATGGGAGGCAGGGACTTTGTACTCTTTCTGCATTTTTGTTCTACATGGGCAGCTTTTAACAATGGGTTGATCTTGACGCAACAGCACAACAAAAGCACACTGTCCTATCAGCACGCTCCTCATCATGATGTTTTTTGTGTATACACGTCGTGGAAAGTTATAATTACATCTACATAGCAGATCCTTGAAGTTTGGGAAGGAAGAGGAAGAACAGAGTGAAACAGACCGTAGATTATCCAAGCAAAGTATGTGAAATGTGGATGTGCCTATATAGTAGTATGTCGGGAAGAATGAAAAGAATGAAATAGGAGCGGACAGATCCTCCTCTTTGGAGCACATCTTTTGTTGGAATTTTGGAATACAGAGCAAGTGCCTGGTCTGGCTTGAGTTTCGGTTTTGGCTTGAGTTGATGCTGATGTTGCTGTTAATGTTAAATGTGGATGTGGACAAAAGAGCAAAAGAGAGACAAGAGAGACGACGGGGAAAGAAGGGATAGGCGGATAGGAGTTTATAAGACTATTAGAGAGGAGATAAAGCAGCCGTATAATCTCTTTGTTTCGTGTCTTCGGAACTAAAAGCTTTATAATTTATTGCTCCACTTATTCCCCTTCTTTTTGTTTTACCACCTAGTTTAGTAGTTTAGTAGTTTAGCACTTTTTTCGTCGTGATTTTTCCTTTGTTTCTTCCCATCAAATCTCTTGTCTTCTCTTCCAAGCATTGTCTAGTCTTCATCTCGTCACAGCCCCCCCCCAGAAAAAATCTAAAAGCAACATCAACACAGTATCAACATCAACATCAAATCAACAATAGTAAAGCCGTGCAGTGCTTCAATACCCACTACAGAATCTACTACCAAGTGTGCTAAAATCCGGTGAAATGCCTACAAGCAAACCGAGCTTAGCCAAATGTAGCGGAACAGAACCCGATATGAGACGAGATGAGAGTTGGAGAATGAGAATGAGAGGTCCGAAGCATTCGGTAGGTACTTCATAGGTACTACATTCGGATGGTACACCGTAAAAACCCATGCACTTTCACGTCAAGAATCTACTCGTATTTATATTATTATGAAAAGTTAGAATGAATCTCAAGTTTAAAAAAACCAAACCTAAAGTATTTATAAAACGCGTCGCAAGTGCATTTTTAAAGCATATCTCACAGTCCAAGAGGAGCTTTATACGTTTCAAAGTCGTTAAAATAGGAAATTATGAAACGTTTTGAATTTTCTAAAAAAAAGGAAATGTTGAAACGTAGAAAAATGCTAAAATACGAAATTTTGAAACGTCAAAAAATGTTTAAATAGAAAATATTGAACATTGAAATAGAAAATTTTGAAACTTTTTGTTGTTAAAAAAGGAAATGCTAAAATATGAAATCTTGAAACGCTTAAAAACGATAGATTAAGAAATCTCACAGGTCAAGTTGCATTTTAATGCAATTTTGATACACTTAAGATACATTTTAAGTTTTTGAAGCTTATGCATTTTTTCCTATTTTAAGAATGCTTCACTTTTACAGTGTAGTCACATAAGTACTACAGTACTAAAGATGTTTCATCTTCCTTTACGACTCCTTCTAGGAGAAAAAACATTGTGCCTGGAAGAAAAAATGTGCAAGAATGAAAGAAAGAATCAGTAGAGTGAAATAGTTGAAGAAAGGAAGTATAAAATAATACAAGTGGGTGTAGGATCTGTGTCCGTGCTGCGGTATCACACTCAGCCTCTACTCTTTTCTTCCCTTCTTTCATCATCATCGTCATCATCATCATCATCCGTATCTTCAACCTGCCCACAGCATACGTAGGTAACTAAAACTACAAAACTACAAGTCCAACTACTAATACATACAAGACTATGGATGTGAATGTGGATGGAAAGGATAATAAATGTAGAGCATGGATTAGATAAGGAAGATCGAGTCAGAGACGAAGAAGGAGGAGGAGTAGGAAGAGAGTGTAGAGGATAATAATAAAGGAAGCGGATTATATAAGCGTTGTCGACTGTATGAGCGAGGAGATGAGAGAACTGTAAATACTTGTATGCTCCTCTTACGATGCTCCGAGGCCGAGGACTGGAATGGAGCTGGAAGACGAAGACAAGTAGACTAAGTCTAGAATAAAATAGGTGTAGACAGCTACTCAAGTATTTTGCCTTCTTTTCGCTATTTGACTGTCTGTATTTGCTTTGTTAGAGGTGGATAAGAATTCGGGATTCGGATTCGGATTCCAATTCCAAGTCCAACTTTAAGTCCAACTCTCAAACTCTCGAGTGGTTGTGGCTGTGGCTGTGCTGTGACTCTGGTGCGGTGCAGTGGTTCTCTTACCATCCGAGAACTGAATGAAGGATGCGGAAAAAGAGAAAAGTGTGACTTATAGTTATGAATATCAACTACTTCTCCCTTACTCCATTTACATAGCGAAATTCCAAATCTCCTTCGCACTCTTTCTCCTCCTTCTCCCTCAGTTTGTCTGACTTTCTCACTCCTCCGTCTCTATCCTAGCTGATTACGTAATTGAATGATTCCGCATTTACACATTTCCTCCGACTGTACGGTAAAACAGAAGCAGAGGGAGAAGGTGAAGAATAATAATTGACGTGTACATTAGCAGTCGTTCTCGTTCTCCTCGTTATTTCTTTCTCTGCTCCTTCCCTATGCCCTTTCATGGCATTGCCCTGCGTTGCGTTAGATTGCCTCAAAATTCTCCTCGCTTCCTGTGCCTTTCATCAAAACCGAAACGAAAACGGAAAGTAAGAGTAAAACGAAAGGAAAGGAAATGAAATGGGCAGGGAAAGTATGCCAAAGCCATAGGCACATGTATGCTATATGATATCACTTCATCCCAAACTCAACACACAGACACCCACGCACTACTCACTCATTCCAACTCCAACTCCAACTCCAACTCCAACTCTCTCTCTCTCTCTGTTTCTCCAACATTCCATTCCACAATCTTTTTACTTACAACTTAACTTACAACACAGAATTGCTGGGGAGAAGGAAGAAAATGGCATTTGCCTGGGTTTGTTCAGCAATTCTCTTGCAGTTTCACAGATTCTTGGCTATTGTGTGGGTAGTGTCGTGTATTACTAGCTTGACGCATCTGCCTCTTCCCTTGGATTGAATTGCACTGTGCTGTGGTAGCTTATCTCAGCTTATCCTTCCTTGGCCTGGCCAAGACAAGGCAAGGCTATCTTTGGTTAGTGGAATGTCCAATCTTCCCATGATCCTCTGGTGCTGGTACGTTCCTTATTCTACTTCCTAGATTTGCAGTGTGGACGTGGGAAAAAGAGAAAGGTAGACAAGAGGATGAGCGAGAGTGTTGAGACACTTAAAGAAAAGAGGAAGAGAGTGACGATGACGATAAGTTGGAGAAGACGCGAGTGGGGGTAAGTTGGTGGTTCTGGCAGCCGGGTAATATCTGTATGTAATATAATAATGAATAGATTGGTTGCGTTGGAGGTTGGAGCTGGAATCGAGATCGATAGTTGGACTCGAAGGCAATCTAAACTTAGACGTAACGTAAAGCAATGTAAAAGAAGGCAAGGCCTCTTGAATGCCGTGCCATCGAATCTCTTCCAACTTTCCCACAAACTGCGAAAGAGTAAGGAATCCGTAAAAATAATCAAATGCGACTCAAGGGTCCACGCACAAAACGGAAAACGACAAGGACATGATAACGACGAGGAGACTTTAGAAGCTTCTTAAGCAAGTCCACGTCCAGACCATGCCGTCTTGTCTTGATGAGGTTACCAGTACCATCTCCAGCAGTGTACCTGTATATATATGGGTATAATGCCAGGCCAGGGCCAGGAAAATGTGAAGAGAAGTGGAAAGAAAACGTTGAGAAGTGTGCAAGTGGAAGTGAGATGATAAGTATAGAGAAAGAAAGAGAGAGAGAGAAAGAGAAACACACAAGGACACGATATGAAGAGATGGAGAAAGGAGAAGTAGACGGAGACAGAGAACGTCCCAAATCCAAGTCGCTTTTCCATTTGGACAAACATTGTTAGGCCCAGTTGGCCCAGTCAGCTCATTCCCATATTATTTTATCCAGACTTTTCTTCCTTTCTTCTCAACACAGCACCAATATCAATACCAACACCGATACCAGCGTCAAAGCCAAAGCCAGCGCCTAGCCAACAACACATGGATTTTCCACATTTCCTTCACCTTCTTGTCACCCAATCCAATCACATCGCAGAGCAAAGCACGGTCGAAAGTCAGGATAAAATGAAAGTCGAGGAATACATACGTATATATATAGAATATGGGGTTCGGAAAAAGAAATGGAAATATCTATAGATAAGGAAAGAGAAGCTGAGACTGGAAATGAACACCGTCTTATTGGTCTGGCCTGGCCTAGGCTTCTCACTTTCAGCGCTCAACTTGTGGTCGACTGTGGTGCTTTTGATTTTGCTTACTTATTTTCCTTTCGCTGGAATGGATGTGGTGGAAAATTGAAAGGAGAAATGATGTTGTTTTGTTGTTCTTTCTCCTTCCTTGCTCCAGCTTTTCAATCACATCCTAATAACAGCATGCAGGCATTGGCATTACATAAGGACAAGGATAAGTCTAGGGCATTATAGACGTAGGATCGAGTGGCTACACATGTATCTAAGAAAAAAAATGTAAGAGCACATGGACGTGGACACGCTTGTACATCTCCATCTCATCACTTCCATACTCTACATATTTCCTACTGCCTCAATGCATCCTCTCAACTTAACAGCGCCACAAGAGAACCGGAGGAGGACGAGGAACGTGAACACGAAAAAGCACGAAGGAAAAGGAGGAGGAGATGGAACTCTCTCTCACGTTCTCGCTTTCTAATAAAAACCCAATTTTGTATTTATGACATTACTTTGTCTACACTGTACATTCATATGCGCTATTATATTCATAGCCTAGTCATGGAAAGTCATAGGCCATGGTTCATAATACACTCATGTATGCTCCAGTTTCAACAAACTAATAAGCAAGGGAAGCGAGTCAAATACCAAAGAGATGAAAAGCAGAGCAAGGCAGGGCCAGGAGCAGAGGCAAAAGAAAAACAAAAAAGACAACAGAGCCAAACCCAAGGCACGGCTACAGTACAAAGTATTAATAAGTGTTACACCACACTACACTAGAAACTTTCAAAGTTTGCTTATGAATACGGAACAACGAACAAGAGCGTTTGGATTTCCTGGATTGCATTTTGCCTCGCTTAAGGATAAACCAAGGATCCAAGAGATTCTCCATGGGCGTCATTTCATTGTACAATAAAATGAGGAGGGGATGGAGAAAGAGAGTATGAGAGACGGAAGTGAGAAAAGTCAAGATTGTCTAATTGTGTGTAGTAGGTAATGTTTAGTTTATATATACATGAGATATGTATGCTTCGTACCAGATCCGGTATTTAAAGCGAGGAATTCGGGGAATGCAGTGATGCAGTCACATTCTATTCTCGCCGTGTGGGTTGACTTTGTCGTCTTCTCCGCGCTTCCTGGAACCACACTGTCCATGGACACGGGATTCATCAAGGATGATGTGATGTGATGCGATGCGATGCGATGCAGTCGTCTCTTTCTCAATTATCAATTCGCAGACAGAAACTGACTACCCGGCAGTCAGTCAGAGAGAGAGAGAGAAAATACAAAGACAAATTAATTCGAAATTCCAGTGCCACATGCATCATTTTCAGCTCGAGCATTGCCCACATTGCCCACACTCTGCTCATTTTATCCACGTCCTGGGCGCTTCACATCCACATCCACATGCACACTTTCTACATTCATTGAATTTCAATGGAAGTGGATTTGAATTGAATTGAATTGATTTATTTCGGAAACAAGACATCGTGGTACCGGGAAACACCCACGCCACGGCAAATTTACAAAGTACTACGTGTCACATACATTTAGTGAGAAGACAAATATAATTATAGATAGTTATCGCATGTAGAAATTACGAACGTAATAGAAGAATTTGTTATGTAGGTATATGTACATACTAGAAATATGGAACACAA
>JAAXYX010001032.1:0-27293 GCA_036851915.1 Ptenothrix huangshanensis
AAATGCTATGCTTTAACATAGCATTTAGCTCTTTTTCATTCTTCAACGACGATATGTCTTTGCTTGTTTACACAATAAATGCCCAATGGTACCAACTTTTCATCCTAATTCATATTAAACCACTATCACGTCGCTTGTACACGTGGATTTTACTGACAGTCAATGATCAGAATTAAGTATTAGCATCTTAGTTTCACAACATAGTCGGTTAAGCTTAAAAATGAGGCAAGGCCAAAAAACAAAATGAGCCCTTTCTATGAATTCATAAATGCAAAGTGCCTCATTTTGCTTTTACGAATTTTTAAACTTGCCTCATTATTCAACAAATACTGAACTTCCTTTTTTCCTATTGACAAAATAATCAATTACAAATGCTGATAATCCTTTAAAAATTAAAACAATTTATTATAATCCCAGAATCTACAACGACAAACAAAAGTCAGTCAAATCCACGACTAATCAATTCGAATTAACCAAGCCATTTCAACCCAAGTATCACGCTTCACACCACTTGTCAGTACTGCTTGCAAGGTTCTTGGGTATAATATTCTCAATGTTCATGTGGTAAAGATAATGATACGGGTAAATAAATAATCATAAAGTATTAAAACAAAGGGAGAATGAATAATTAAATAAATAAATTTCTTAGTACCGGCTGACGATGAAAGATGATGACGACGATACGTAATGACTAAAGATGCGGGTTAATAACTTGCATCTGAAACTTGAGAGATCTAACGAAATTACACCGATCCAAATCGAGATGACTCCGATCCGACGCGGAATTGATATCGATCAGTAAACGATGATTGTTACAAAAACGCTCTGATTAAAATGAAAAGGATCAACTACAACCAGACTCGAGTACAATCAAGGATTCAGATTAAAGGTACTTAACGTTGTATTAGTACATACGAGTGTAAAACAATAGACGTCAAAAATCAAAATCGAAATTAGCATACAAATTCAAAGGGAACTCTACCAAGTCACAAGACAATACTGATCAGATCAGCGAGTAGTATACCCAGTTTCGTGAAATAACAAATGACAAATAATGACTAGTCAACTATTGCTTTAGAAATCATGGTAGTTAGTTTCAGTTGCGGCATTGGATATCTGTATTTTCTTGTTCAGCAGCGGCATCGAAATCGAAATAGAGTAACGATGCAGCAGCATCGACAACACAAGAATCAAACTCAGGATCAGGATAAGAAATCTTCAGTAAACTTCATCTGTTCTGTACTGACTGCAGTGTTTTATTTGACATTCCAAGTATCAATAAAATTCCGGTTTGTTTTCTTCTGATCTCTCTCTCTCTCTACAACTTCAAACTTAGACTTGGTTGTTTCCTTTTGCTGTATAGATGTAAAGCCAATGTTGATGTTGATCCGAAGCTCTGTTTCTGTTGGCCTTACTCGCTCACCAATTGTATATTAATGGTGAGGATGACCAATGACGATGATTCGTCTAGTCTGGTCACGTCTTCACGTCCTCTTTCTTCTTTAAGCTTACTGCTTGCTTGTATGCATTTTTTCTTGGTCACGAAGTCAGTGTTTGAGGGTGACTAGTTGCTACCAGCTGATTTGCTCTTTGACTGCCTAGAAAGCCTTTCGAATTCAATCCAAAAGTAATCACTAGTGCTGTCTTGTTGACGACGACTGCAGCTGCCTAAGCCAAATAAATAGCACTTGTTAGCGACGAAGCAAATAATTAGAAAATTCGTTGCACTTGCAGTTACACGTTTAGCTCACTAATCATGAATAACGAAACCAAGTTCAGTATTCTTAACAGTTGAAAGTTGCGACAAACAATAAAATAGTAAATAACGGTGAATGAATGGTAAAAGTTGATACCACATAATCGCATTACCGATTGCCTATTACAATTCGCAATGATCAGCATAAATCCATCACCTG
Source organism: Ptenothrix huangshanensis (assembly GCA_036851915.1). Lineage (NCBI taxonomy): Eukaryota > Metazoa > Arthropoda > Collembola > Symphypleona > Dicyrtomidae > Ptenothrix > Ptenothrix huangshanensis. Next base: position 1,917 of record JAAXYX010001032.1, read on the forward strand.
ATTTCATCATTTAAATTTTATGACTATGACTCTGGTCTGGTAGTTTGCTTGTTAGACATTGGATGATGTCGGTGTCAGAAATCAAAATCAAGAAATAATGCTTCTTTCATAATTACTGAAAATTAATTATATTGATGATTGATAGTTTTAAAACAATTACGAACAAAGGCGTTTAAAGGCAAAGGAAAAACATATTACGATCTTCGAATTAGCGTTTACACGGAATATTAACAGCTAACGACCAACAGGGATGCTGCTAATGATAATAATGATGATTCATAATTATGGTCCATCGCCCATAGTCCGTCTGCAGTCAATTGTCAATATTCAATAATGAATGAAGATGTCGAAAGAAAACGCAAAATGCAATCTTTTAAATGCAAAAGACAAATTCAAAATAATTAAAAACTACACTGTTAATTGTGACTCAGCTGCATACATGGATATTCAATATTGAAATTAATAAATATTCAAATATTTATAATTACGAACATCAAAAACTTGCCGATTTTAAACACACTTTATGCCTTCCAGCTGCGGTTTTTTCACTGTCATTTCCTTCATGATTACAGTAACATTATAAGAAAAAAATAAACTAATAATATATTTACCAAATAAACTATAATGAAAGCTGCAAAATCGAGGATAGCAAAATAAAAAATAGTACAAGAAAGATGAAAGAGTAGTTTTCAACTTTGCACCTCTCTAATTTGATCAAGTAATCGTACTGTGACTTTGATGGAGCTGCGACTTTAGTGTGATTGTGATTGGTAATTACAATTAAATGGAAATAAATGATTATGCTTATTTATTCCAAAAGCTCTAATCTCCAACCAAGTATTTCTTTCGCTTTCACCTTTTTCCGATTCCGAATTCACAATATTTTGATCAATGATCATGGGCATTGGGCATCCCAGACAGAACAGAAGAGCAGAGAACACGAAACTCCAGCATCAATTCCATCCAACTCGAGAACTTTTGATGGATTTGCTTGTCAACAATTTGTGTCAACACGGTAAAAAGTGGCGGAAAAGGTGATTTTTTCAAGGGAGCTTTTTATGCTATTGAAATGCAATTAATTTTACAATAATTGCAATTGTAGGTCGAATGGAGGAATTTTTATTTTTTCACTGCTGCTCCTCGTCTCTTTTTGAACACTTTACAGTTTTCCACTTTTTACAGTACTTTCCTGTTGCACCCCCTGTTGTTCCCACACAAACACTAAGCTATACATTCTGCGAATATTGAATCTCCTTTGCTCCTTGTTTTAAATTCATTTCAGTTTCATGTCTCTTGAAAGTTGAAATCCTCTAATTTCATGTTAAATTCTTCAAATAATTAGATGTAATTTCAATCGATTTCAGTCAAAAAAAGCAAATCCTTTACGTTGGCCATAATTATCTTCTCGCTCGCCATTTCTCGTCTATTGTCAATCGTCTAACCTCTGAGGTTGAAGGTGAGTTTGAGATATTGAGATTTCGTTTTGATACCCAAAGAATTTGAAACATTATTCATTTAGAAAAAAACAAATCCACGTGATTACCAATTTGGAAAATATCTTTGTAACTGAATAGTGCATTGTATTATAAACATTAACCGGGTGTAAAGTGAGAACTACATTGCGTCATTCATCTGTATTTTTGCTTGTTTATTAGCACCTCTATGTGTTGACCGCATTGCTACTGCCGGTGTCCCTGTCATCTGTTACTTAGTCAGTTGTCAGTATTTGGAGCACTTCAAGGCAAAGGAACTCATTCCAGTGCAGCTATATCCAAAGAAATTAAGAAATGGCAGCAACGGCGAGAAAATTGACAACGAATTTACTAACGCGAAGATTGTTGCTTTTCCAGCAACGTCACAGTCAAGGCCAAACCCATGGCCATGGTCAGGGTCAGCATCAATGCCGATTTAAAAGTCAACTTTATTACGACCCCATAGTAAATCGTCTTCAGGTTCTGACTTGTCGGAATCTCAGCTCTCAGCATCAGCATGATCCGAAATCTGCGTCGCCCAAATCACCTTCTGTCCCCTTACAGGATCCGGGTGAGGAAGAAGCAGGGAAGGTTTCTTCAAAAACAAGGAAGAAAACGAAACAAGCCCGGAATAAGGAGGATTTGATGTATGAACCACATGAAATATTTGAAATGATCAACTGGGCCAAATTGTTGGATTCAGATCCTGTCAAGCGACAGCTTTTTCAAGAGAATTTAGAAAGGCGACAGGCTGACGTGGATTTGGATAGAATATTGAAATTGTATGAGTCTGTCATAAGGATGGGGAGTATCGATCCCAAATCCGAGTTGCTTGAACAGTTAGTTTTCGAAGTTTTAAAAATCCCGAACGATACACATCCTGGTGCTTGGAGTCGAAGTGATACAGACGTCGATTCGAATATCATACATTTGGAAGGGGAACCAGGGACAGACGAAAAGCAGGAATTTTATCAGGTTAGTATTAGTGGTACTTTCTACTTATTCATATTTTTTAATTTTTACCAGAATTATAATCCGTGAGTGAAATATAACTTCTGAATGGAATTTGCAGTTTTGTAAGCATAAGAACTTGGTACGAACAGATAATCTTGGGAATTTGACTGGAAGCAAAGGATACTTTCTGAAAGTAATTATGTTCATCATTTTTATATATAGATATAAAATTTTTATTTCGCATATATGCTTAGTATACATACCCACTTATCGTTAGTTTTCAAATTCATATACCTATGATTAATTGTATTTTATTTATTTACATTTTAATATAGGGTCCATTAGCCGAACTTGAGCAAGCATTAATACGGTTCACAGTTGATGCTCTAGTTAAAAATGGATTCGAACTTTTATCTGTGCCTGACATTGCTTATCCACGTGTAGTCGAATCATGTGGTTTCCCTACTAAAGGAGATAGAAATCAGGTAAGAATGGGCCATTGAGAAATTTTAGTGTATTAATTACATCTAACACATATGTACGTATTTGTTGGTGTTCTTTTATGAGGGAACTTGATTTTTGGAGGAAATTATATAGGGGAAAATATTATGATAAAAGTTGAAAAAAATCGTTTTTTATTTTTGTCCATGTTTGCAATCGGTATTTTCATCTTGATACTGGTTTTATTAATCTTTTATATAGATAGTTAAAATGTTTTTGTGTCAATATGAATAATCTGACTATCCCATAAAAATGACTTGCTTCCAGATTTACTTCCTACCTGGTGACCCGAACATTCCGAATTCGGAGTCATGTTTGTTAGGAACATCTGAAATGGCCATAGGTGGTTTTCTTCATAATCGGGTCTTCAGCATGGACGAACTTCCCCTGAAACTGGCAGCCGTTAGTCGGTGCTACCGAGCCGAGACCTCAACGTCCCTTGAGGAAGGTGGCATCTTTCGTGTTCACTACTTTACGAAAGTGGAAATGTTTGGGGTCACTAGTCAAGGAAACCACCCTTCGAACAGCACCGAGCCAAGCAATGCATTACAAGAAACGTTTAGAAAGATCCAGCAAGATTTGTTTAATCAGTGCGCCTTCCACTACCGTGTCCTAGACATGCCTCCGTCGGATCTTGGTGCTAGTGCCCATCGCAAATTTGACATTGAGGCTTGGATGCCCGGGAGGAAAATGTTCGGTGAAATATCTAGTTGTTCTAATTGCACCGACTATCAAAGTAGAAGGCTCAATATTCGATACGTTGACGACGAAGGAGTTCTCAAATTTGCTCACACTGTCAATGGAACAGCATGTGCGGTGCCTCGAATGCTCATCAGTCTAGTGGAAAATCATCAGTGTGCCGATGGCACGGTAGAAATTCCTCCAGCAATTCAACATTTTATGACACGGTCCTGGAAGGAATCTGCTGCTCTCAATCCAAATGTCGAATTCAATTTTCTAAGAACCAAATCCCAGCAGGATCGGGTCACAGCTGAGTACTTGTAGTTTCTAAGTTCAAGTGGTGCAAGTTAACAAGAATGTCACTCTTAATTATTATTTCCATTTATTTTAGTATGTAGCTACATCTGCTGTTATTGTTACTCCCAGCAATCTGCAATAATGTAAAAGAGTATTTTGTGGCTTTCGGAAATCGATTAAGTAAAAAAAATATGCGATTTTATGTTTTCAAGATAATTATCATCGTGTGACACAGCGACAGTACATGTACGTTTATTACTTTTTTAATGCTGAATCTGAATACAACATTTACTTTTCATTTATCCATAATTTAAGATTTGAATGTTGATCGCGAACATGTTTCTTCTCCATTTACCTAAACTATCTTTCCATTTTCTTTCCTGCCGTAACTCGTAACATATGTATAATTATACGTATGTGGTCTCATTTCGCTCTAATTAAACGCCCAAAAATTACACTTGATTAACTAATTACATCCACGGTCAAGGTCGGAAGTCTCATTTCCAGTTACAATTAATTACAATCGTTATTTAAAATATGAATACATCAATATCAAACGTTTTGCTTCCAAATACAAGTTTTTAGTATGTAATTGCAACTATTGCAGAATCATAGTACCAATAATAATAGGTAATTACATATTATTACTCGTCCACAACTGCTTTCACAAACTTTGTTGCTAAATTGTGCTCGAATACATCTACATTTCTATTTACTTTGACATTATATTACTTAGGTAAGGGTAAAGGTCAAAGGTCAGGTTACAATGCTACAATCTCTGGAGCTGGATCGGGATTACAATTGTAATTGTAGATAATGCATTACTCACAGACACTAAAACTGTGTCGAATTCCAGTAAAATAGACGATAATCTCGAATCCCGACCCAGTCTTGGTCTTGTGTAATTATATGAATCAAAGGCAAGTAACTGTAGACATGAATCATGATTCCGTCGTTCGAATGATTCCTTTCGAACGACAAAGGTAAAACATGAATTAATTCGACATGTATTGGCAATGAATTGTGGGAAGCAACACTGAAAATCTACGGTTTCCTACAGGTGATAAATTATAATGATGGTGTTTGGTCATTTGTGGTTGATGATTAAAGATGATTTAGCTATTTTTACATTATTCTTCTTTCTATTACTTACAGCTTATAATATTTAATTTAGCTCTGCGATGATTAGAATTTCGACCAATATGTAGGTATCTTTATTTGTTAAAATCTGTAGAAAATTATTAGACTTCTCTGCCGACTCAGTTACAACACTGAAAATTAATCTTTCTTTTTTCATTCAATTACCTTAAAATTTTGAAGAGTAAATTCAACAATGCCGATGCCAATGCCAGTGTCTATGCATTATAGTATATTAGTTTAATATTTAGTAACCGTGGTGGAGGTGGAGAGCGTAATTATTTTGTAATTAGCTACAGTTACATTTCTAATTAATTATAAGCAGCCTTGTGATAAAACGTACGGAAACAGGTCAAGAGAATTCTTAAGTCTGTCAGTAAAAAGGATTCGCCTACACGTTGAATACTTTAGAGATTTCTAATTTAATTTGTTTTCCAGTTTTTGTGACTTTAGAGTCAATAAATTACCGAGAAACTTGTCCAGTCCAGTCCAGTGTCCACACTGTCTACATGTCCAAGTAAGTCCCAAGAACAGAAAAATACACTAATTATATGAATGATAATGGATGTTATATTTGTATTACTACACTTATTTGAATCATGATCATCTTTAATTAAATATTCTTAAAGAGTAACCTAAAGAATACAAAAATTAAACTTATAGAAATCACTATTACAATACAATTAGTATCAAAGGTACGTAATTATACAGGATACACAGTACTTAGTTGAGAAATTGTATAAATCATAAAAATGAAGGGAGTCAAAAAATTCCCAAGTTTCTATACAATAATAAAAAAATCATTATTATAAAAGAACAACTAATTCTTGAATTGAATCTCGAACAAAATACTGAAATGCAAATTACAGTTTCATGTTTCATATTATCACTATCATTATCGTAATCATATCATAATCAACATCTCAGGTGATTAATTATACGATTAGGTAATAGATAATAAGCCTATATGTAATTACTAGCAAACTGGGTTGGTTTAAAATTAAAATTTTGTAATTAGTATAACCAGTGTATGGATTTATAAAGTAAAGTATCGTATAGCGTATAAATGTACTTAGACTATAATATAATTACGTGTAGGTAATTTTATGAGTGTAATTTGTATTACTTGCTTCTTGTTTGCCCCATATAGAATTATTTTTGAATTATATTCACTGTACCGGTTCCGGTATAATTCAATCTAACTACTTAACTATAATTGATTAAAACTACCATTATCATTATTATCATTTTCAATTACCACAGAATGATAAAATAATAATACGTAATTATATAATATCTTGGTGAAGATGAAGGTGATTGTGACGACAGATGACGACTGACAATGACAACAATGCCAGTCATAGCCACTCGCAGGTTCGCAGTTTCGTAATTTTATTTTCAGTCAAATTAAAAAAACAAAAAAAACAACATTTAAAAAAGAGACACGAGTGCGACCGCTTTTTTAAAAACTACAGTACAGTACATATTCATATTGTATTAATTAATTATTAATTCATTAATAATGAGTAATTAATAATTAATTTTGTGTAACAGGTAATTACATAATATGAAAACTCGTTACCGCTTACGTTTTCCTGTTCGAAACAATCATTACTACATAATATGTACCAAAAGATGACGTCTAAAACTTAGCAAGAAAAAAATAAGTTAAACGTCCTTCTAATCGTAATTAAGTTTCTACACTGCTACTTAGCTTGGCTTTGGCTCTAACTTGAAGCTTACTATAACTTTGTTAGCTTTTATATAATATACTTTTTTGCTCTTATATGTAAATTCGCTTCATTGTTTCTTTCTTTCTTGTTTTTTTTTGCTTTGCTTCTCCATTTTGGTTTGGCAGAAGAGGATTACTATTTTGAAGAGTATAGTCAATTTTTTACTGATGTCATTACAAGTTGGCTTGGATTGTATTTCCAACTGAATTCTTTTTTATTTAAATTTATCAATCATGTGATATAATTATAGCATAGCCCGTAGTAATAATCCTTGTGTTCCAAAATATGTCCACAAAACATGTTCTACAATTTTTCTTTTTCTCTGGTTTGTGGGTATTTTTTTTTGAATAATCATTATTTCTGTCGAACAAAAAAGAAGAGGGACGGCTCCTTTATAGTTTAATTATAGAAGGACTCAGTTCTCGTAATGATTTGAATAATATTTATTACATACATGGATATATATATATGGGTATACACATATATATATATGACTAGAGCACCACTCGTCCACATTACATTGGCAGCTAATAACGGATTTTTGTTTTTGTTTCTTTTCTCTTTTTTTTAAATATAGGTGTTTAGAAATTTGTGTCGTAGTCCGACCGACGACGACCTGGGACATAGCCACTGTCCCCGTAGTAACTTCCGTTGCAATAATGTCCATTCCATTCAGTCTTCCAACTGTCGTAGATATTGTAGTTGGCCGAGCCCTTCCCGGAACTTGAAGCTCTCTGCAACAATAAGTTACAAACAAAATTAGTACCATATTCGTAATCACCCAAAAATGAAATATGTATCGTTTGTAAATACAGGACAACTTGATTATAAATACGTACTTTTCCTGGCTTTCTGTCGAACGTTCGATCCATATGGGAGGGCTGATGCTTGTCATTCCAGACGTCATCCATATTGTAGAGATCATCCGCTCCGTAATTGTCCACCCCCAAATGACTTTTGTTGAATTCACTCAACATCTCCTGCGTCAATGAGACGGCATTCTTCTTCTTCGAATTTCGGTGTCGGTTTACCAACTGTGGAAGTTATCATATAAACGAAATGCATTAGCTCAGATCACTGCTAGTCAACTCAAAATTGCAAACTATTTACTCGCACAGAATTAGTTGAAAAGTTTTACCACAGTAACTCCGAAGATAACGACAAACATGAGGGAAGCCAATCCAATGACAATGACGGCGATTCCCCACTGTGGGATCAGTCCTTCGGACGCTGAAGCGCCGGGAATTTCATTCGTGGCATTACGAACTGAAATCATGACAGACAAAAAAATCGAAATTATAGTATTTTATATTGCATAATTTTTTCAACTGGTCAGCATCTAATTGTAAGCAGGTAATTAAACTAGAATAAAATAAATAAAATTTGGTTCCAAGTTATCAAGAGCCCCATTCGATTACAATGCTGACAAGAAATCGAGACCATGAACAAGAATAAAATCAATTCAATATTCCTGTGGATACAAATCCCACGTAGGTAGATACATATACATACAAATGCTCGCAAGAAATACATACTTGAAGATAAGGTAACCAACTCCATTTTTTGCTTAGAACTTAGAATGAAATCTCTAATGCTATATGCCCAATATTCCGTCCACTTCACATTCCTATTCCAAACAATAATTCTTTTGCTTTTATACTGATACTGCTATTGCTTTGCTCTTCATTCTTTAAATCAATTCCTTAAATTTCCCAGGACTTGTAAGAACTGCTTTGTTTACCCACGTGCTCAATCTCACACAAATCTACTACAACTAAAATAAGGGACCCAGGACAGTTTACTGCAGGAACAGAGAGCGATTCTAGTAAATTCAATTCCTGTTATTTTTCCATTTTCCATCTACATAGTGAACTTGTATCAAGTATGAGGTCAAAGCTCTTTTGAATATTGGAGTGTGATTGGCATTGGATTTTAGATTGTGAATTAGTTCGAGTGTATTTGTTTGGATTGGCGGTGTTTGTTCAATTTAATTGGTCTCACCTTTGAAGTCTGTGTATTTGGGATCGATCGTGTAGCGTCCGAGACGAAGTCTTTCATCAGCTGCCAGGAGCACGTTGTCCGAATCCTTGTCGGAGGGAACATCATGCTGCTCGGATGGGGGCAAAGAGGCATGGAACCATGCACGAACATCTGCCGACGTCAAATTTGTTGTGATGTTCTCCAGTAGAACGAAATAGTCCACGATCACACTTCCTCGCCTGTCGTCAACAATCAATGCAAAATAAACAAAAGAGTCAGCAAACCGTGAATGTATTATTTCCTTTCATCACAAAAGATTCCTTTACTCTGCTCCTATACTACCTTCACTACACATAGAACACCTCTCGGCATCACATTTCTCTATAATTACTACGACATAGGTACGCTTCACACTACTGCCGTGTTTTGATCTATCTGGGCCAATTAATATTAAAGCATTCATTAATTGGCAATTTGTAATCATGGTATTGTTTGTAGCACGTAACTTTTGGGTATAATTCCAAATAATTTATCTTGTTTCATAATAAATCAAAGAGTATACATGCATTTTGATTGTTTGAATAAAGCATAGATGTATGTAACTTACGTAAAACCCTCAATTTCAACAGCTCGGTAGTATTTGGCCAATTTACTGGAACGGTAGGTAGCATCCAACTAGAAGAGGAAAACAAAAAGAAAGATCATTAAAATGAGTATTTTTTACTGTTTGAAAAAAAGTTTTTTCCAAGTGCAATTTTTTGAAATTCTTCCAATTAACACTTTTTGAAAGGGTGCAATTTTTCCAATTAACACTTTTGGAAATATCTAATAATGCCCCTAATTATCACCCTTAGACAAAGAATAACTTTTCCAACTAACACTTTTTGAAAAAGCATTATTCCATTTAAGCGTTTTTTTAAAACACGGCTACTAATACTCCCATTATGTACTATTTCCTGAATAAGTGTATTTCTTAGATTTACGAAAATATATTTGGAGTCTGTTCCGAATGTATAAGAACCCTTTACTATAGTCAGACAAAAGTCAAAATCATCGACAACAAATGTCTGTTTAGTACTCAAAATTCTGTTTATAATGACGTTTTCACGTTTATGAAAATTTCCCTGGGCCCAAAGTCCAATCCGCATATCTAATTCGTGTAACAGTTGATCAAAGTAATAATTGCGGAATATGCATGAATGAACCCTTTAAGAATAAATGCCACGTCATTACTGGATGTCCTGACGGATGAGGATTTGTTAAACAGGTTTCAACTTTTAACATGTTCTCCTTTAATGGATCAAGTGTACCAAGAAATCAGAAATAGTAATTTTCAAATAATTACATAGCGCTTGATTTGCACTGGAAATAAATGGAAAGGGTGAAAGGAGGAATTGGACTTTCTACCTGGAGCCAACGTCGACCATGAAATGAACATGGATGTGGAAAATAAAGGAGTCTGTATCATGCATAAAGAGTTAAATTCGGTACCTACATTAACTTTGCATATTGTATTGGATTGGGGCTGACGTTGAGGTTGATAGGCAATTATTTATTTAGGCTTGATTTGTTAAACAGTTAATTTTACACTTGACTTCACTCGGGAATTCTTGGAATTGGGAATTCAAGTGGTATGTTTTTATCAGCCTTTTCTGCTCTTGGCCAAGGCTCATTATTAAACATTTAGACTGTTTCGTACGGTGAACCATAATTTTTTCCCGTCATTGCACTATGGTCAGACTGAAACATTATGTATTTGGAAATTTCAAATTCACTGTACAAAAAAAGGACTAAATTCTATTCTGCACCTTTACTAAAATTTCAGGAAATTGTAAATAGAATCGTTATTGAACATGTTCTAAGAACTTTAGATCCTTTTGAAAATAACAAAGGAGTTTTTCCTGCTTTGCAAATAACTATGCTTTTTCTACTAACAAATAAGAATAGCTCTTGATGTTCAAAAAATCCCAATATATATAGCATGGCAATCACTTCTGCGCTTCAAAAAGACTAACTTGCATTTGTTTCTGATCACGTAAAAAGGCCCACAGAAACTATTTTCCGCCCGGTAAATAAATACCAGCAAAGGGCTTGAAGCTCCTTAAAAAATGCAATAAGGTTTCACCACGCGCCATATGTAAATAAATTCCTTAGAAAAAATCCAGTAGCATGCTTAAGAGAAAAATGCTGCACGAGCTAAAACTGCACGAGGCAACTGTATAGATAATATTTATATCTATAAAATGTACATGCAGGTATACAGTAGCGTAACCAGGATTTTTTTAGGCGTAGGCCAATGATTTTTTTAGGCAAATTGCTAGTGAATTATATAAAGTGTAAATTTTTGCAAAAGTAATTAATTGTAGTTTTTTTTGGTGTGGGTATTACAAAACTTGATCTCATCCAGTATAAACTTTAAAAAACTGCATCTTATCTCTCTTATTATTATCTGAATTATTCAAAAAATCGCGCCTTTTCCATGTAATTTAAAAACACAGGCGTTGTTTTCGTATACAATGAAGAAAACCGCGTCGATTGGTGTAAAATAAAAAAAGCTGCGTCGTTTTTGTGTAAATTAAAAAAAATTTCGTCTTTTTGTTACAAATTTCAAAGAAGGTTCGGTAATTTTATAAATCCTCCGTAGGCCTACGCCCAGTTACGCCACTGCGGGTACAAGATGAAGAACGTTTGGTGGATTGCATCTGCCTATGTATGTATGCATGTAGATTTGACATCTACGGCTGAAACTTAATTAAGTATAAATACAAAGAGATACGCAAGAATGCGGGAGTGAAAAAGATAAAACAGGATTGCCAGAGCATAAACAAAGGAATGCTATGGGCTGGAATATTTCCCAGGAAAATTTGCGGCTCGGCTGGAGAAGGTGGGGAATCTATAAGGTTTCTATTTCGATACCTCAGCTTTTAGCGAAATACATTGGTGTCAAAGCGGTGATAAAAAGGGAGCGACGAAGACAGATGAACAGTGATGAGATGAAAGAGATGTGATTTAATTTAATTTGACTTGACTTGACTCGATCAGCCTTACCTCACGTTTCACGGTTCTTTCCAGGTGTTTCCATTCCTCAGTATTGATATCCGAATACTCTGGCTTCCACCGATAGCCCACAATTCTCAGAACTGCTTCCATCTTACACACATCACTGCCACACATGGTCACTGGACTTTGTTTGGGGGGAAGTGGAGTTGTTGTGGGTCTTCTAGTGGTCGATGCTGTGGTCGTCGAGGTGGTCGAAGTGCTTGTGGTTGGTGTTGTTGAAGGCGTCGCTTCTGTCGAGGAAGTCGGCCAGCCAGTGAACTCTGTCGTTTTCCTATCAATCGCAACAAAAAATCACTTTTAGTCTTAATGTTCAACTTAAATCTTTTTTAAAGCATTTTTAAAACTATGCTTTTTCAAGGGAAATATTTCAAACAATACAATCAGTAGCGTCGGCTGAGGTAGGCTTAAGCCTAAGAACGATTTTTTAAATTTACAGAAGAACAGATTCAATTTTTCTGAAATTTTCAAAAAAAACTGTACCTGTTTTTTGAAATTTAAACGGGCGCAGTTTTTTATAAACTTAAAAAAACAGGAGCAGTTTTTACAATTTACAAAAAACGGGCGTAGTTTTTTTTGTAATTTGCAAAAAACAAGTGCATTTTTTTTAAATTTCCACAAAACGGATGCAGTTTTTTCAACATTTACATTCAAAAACCAAAAGCTTCAAGAAAAGTACCTGGTGGGCCATCCTGCCTGAACAGTGACCTTTGGTGGTGGTGGCGTGTCTCCCTGTCTGGGTGCTGCAGTCGTGGAAGAAACTCTTCCAAGTCCTACTTTCAATCCGCCCGGTCTCGTAGGGAAGACAAGTTTGTTTGATTTCTCTGTAGTGGATGTGGAAACGCTTGCAGGGGTAGAGGAAGTTGGTGAAGAAGACTCTGTAGAAGCATCGGAAGCCAGGGGTTTGTAGTTTGCCGGGAGGAATTTGCTAATGTCGTCGGTATTGATGGTGGAGAAGAGTGCATCGAGACTTGTCTTCGGTGGTAGTTTCTCCGTTGTTGTTGTGGTTGTTGTTGATTCGGGCGTAGCTGTTAGGAGTGATGGATCATATCCTGGAGGTAGAAGAGCTTCTATTTTGTCAGTGAACTTGACTTTAGAGAAGAGCGATGCTAAGGGATCCTTCGCCTTGGCAGTTGAGGTCTCAGTGGTTGTTGAAGTTAGTGGAGGAGCCGTGGCGGTTGTGGTGGTGGTTGTCGTCGTGCTCCCACCTGCCTTCGCGAACGGAGATTTGTATCCCTTGGGCAGCAAGCTTGGGTCAATGTTAGCAAAGAGGATGTCGTCTGATGATGGATCGGAAGTGGTTACTTTGGCAGTTGTTGTTGTTGTTGTTGTGGTATCTGTGGTGGTGGACGTGACCTCAGTTGGTCTGCTCGTGGTCGTTGGTGCAGTGGTTGTGGCTCTCGCTGTAGTTGTGGTGGACGTGGGTTGTTCTGTCGATGTGGAAACTGCACTAGGAGTCGAGCTCTTGTACTCCGGAGGCAAAAAGGCCGACACGTCTTCCTTGAACTGGATACTCTTCAGGAAATTCTGGAGATTCAGAGTCTTGGAGATGATGGCTGATGTGTCATCGGAGTTATGAGTTCCATCAGACTCCCCAGAAATAATGTTCAAATTCTTCCTCTGCTTATCGCTCAAAGGCCTTCCACTTTCTGTAGAAGTTGAAACATCTCCACTCTGGCTCGACGGAGATGATGAAGGACTGTACTGTCCAGCTAAAACGCCGTTGTGAAGTTCGGACTGAACGCGATCCAATTTGTCCATGATACTCTCTGTGGGACTAGAGTGTGAGGAGGATGCAAGTGTTTGCGTTGGAACTTCAGTTGGACTTTTGTTATTTAGGACAGGGTAATTATCCTGGTATGCATCCTCTTCCTCATAGTACTCTGGGTCACCCTTGCTACTGTCTTGACCTTGGTTTTGACTTTGACCTGAGGATTGTTCCACTTGGTTCGGATTTCCTGATGGAGTGGCCACACTTCGACTTGTCTGAACAGAAGCAACTACGATAGAGGATCCGGTTGCTCTGCTGAATGTGACCTTTGGCGTGGTGACCGGAGATGCTGTCGTGATGCCTTCCAGGTCTTGAGGACGATCTTGAACGCTTTTTGTGGTGGCAACTGAAATGACGATTTCGGGACCAGTTGTGGTTTGACCCGGAGGTGAAGGGGTTGTTGAACTAGTTTTCGTGGATACGGAAACCGTCACTTTGGTCTTGGTGTCTTGTTTTTCCTTTTCTTTTTCCTTTTCCGATTTTCCACCATCTTCATCCTCACCTTCGTAGTACTCAGCACCTTCCTCGTCCTCCTCATGATATTCGTACTCATCTTCGTTCCCTGAGGATGCGGATATCCCAGCACCTGATGCTGGAATCGCTTCGAGCTTCGTATTAAGGTTGATGCCCGGTTTGAGAAGGGGAGGTAATTGAGACTGGATGTCGGTAGGGAACTTTGCAGTGGTACTGTCTGTCTTGTGGAGAGGGGAAGGGACGAAAGGAGGGCGGGAGGTGAGTGTGAAGCGATTAACAGGCCCTCGAAGAACTGCAGGTCGTCGGGTGAGGAGTGACTGATGAACTGCTGACGAAGGGGATGGTGGTGGTTGTGGCAGTCGGTTTTTGGCCAAGAATGAAGAATTCCTGAGTAGGGATGGGAGTGGAGTTGGATTCGGACTAATGGGAGAATTGTTTGTGTAGGCAGAATTCCTTTGAGTTAACTGTGGACGAACACTTCTACCTTTAAAAGCCACTGGAGATTCATCGTCTTCTACGAGTGGAATAAATTGTGAGGGTTGAGATTGTGACTGTTGTTGTTGGGATGTAAGAGAAGGTCTGCCGAAAGAGCTGAGACCGGGACGAGTAAATCCTTGAAATTTCTTGGGAGGTGATGGTGCGGACGGAGCTGGAAGTGATGGCTGAATTTGACCCCGTCCTCTTAATGTCGATCCTCCGACTCCAACTCCACTTGAAGGTGATGATGACGATGCAGCCTGACCTTGTGCCGATGAAGCTCCAGTCTCAGGTGGATCCTCGTTCGAGTAGTGGTAGACGACGTCCGAGTCTGTGTCGTCGTAGTATTCATAGTGGCTGTCCTTGTTGTTGTTTCTCGAGGATGACGATGGATCGGAGGACGGTGGTCCTGCTGAGTTCCGTTGACCCGACCCAGAGAATGACAAGGAAGAGGATGATGATCGAGAATCCGAAGCTGATCGAGAGTTTGAGGGCTGAAGAGGTGTAAACTGACCTATTCTTCCTGTAGTTTGCTGACTCTGACCCTGGCCCCGTTGAATAGCTGAAGGAGAGAAAAGTGGAGGACTGCGTAGTTGAAAATGTCCATTTTGAATTGAAGGCGGGACGCGGGAGCTGGGGAAACCACGTGACTCGATTGATCGCGGAACAGAGTAGCTTCCCTCTTGAATTAATTGCTGCTGGAAACCACCTGGCACTATCACCTGCTGCGCAGATGCCTGTCCTCGACTGTCCACCAACGCGCCGTACGACGGCGACAAATAACGTGCACCTGAAAATTAGAAAAAAATGGAAATTAATGACAATTTCTTTTTAAAGGTTGA
The DNA here is from genome assembly GCA_036851915.1 of Ptenothrix huangshanensis. Taxonomy (NCBI): domain Eukaryota; kingdom Metazoa; phylum Arthropoda; class Collembola; order Symphypleona; family Dicyrtomidae; genus Ptenothrix; species Ptenothrix huangshanensis. The sequence goes on from JAAXYX010001032.1 coordinate 17,293, forward strand.
TTAAATTATTCTTCAATTTTTAGCGCATTATTTTATAGCTCATTTTTCCTAAACCTGACTTCTTTTCCTTGGAAAACCATTTGTTGAAATTCAAAAACCGTTAAATTTTACGAATTTTAAGCGCAAGCGCTTACGATTTAAGTAGGTACTTGCGTTTAAGCTGCGAATTGTTCTTTACGTATGTAGGTAATTATTTTTGTGCTAGGGGTTAATGCTTGGGAGAACCAAACGCAAGGAATTAGAATCTCCGCAATAATTTCGTCACTCAAACGTAAAAAGCATTGTTCTACAGTCTCGTAAAAGCGTGGGAAAAGAAAAACCACTCAGAGACACTCGGAACACTCATAAAGTACCACAAGCATCATGTAAACAGCACGAGGGGAAAAACGCTCTTGTAGGAACACACGTCTTCGCTTTATTATCCCAGCAATTGGAGTGAATTGCAATGCAATTTCAACTTATTTTAATTACCTGGAAAACAATCAACCCAAAATACTCCACTAAACGATACTAAATAAGTCGCTACTAACATTAGTCCTGCTTCCTTACGATTAGTCCTGAGTTCTAAACTCTAAATCCAGTAGCGTAGGCCACCATGGCCTTAGGAATATAAAGGATTTATAAAAATACACTCCCCGATTTAACGTTTGCACGAAACAGACTCGGTTGAAAAGATACACAATGATGCAGTTTTTTAACAGTTAGTTTTAATAGACGAGCATATTTTAATGGACGATTTGACTTGACACGTACATGGAGAATGAACGCTTTGGCGTTGACAGTTAACAGTCTAAATACATGAACCACACTACATAAGTAAGTACACTGGTCGTTCGTCATCACATCATCACTTGTGAGTGAATTGACATGACAATGGTACCGGTAGTCTTTCCTCCTTACCTCTTTCCAACTCCAACCACACGACATCTAAATTACCCATCTTTGGTCGAAAAGTAAAGTGAATTGAGGCAAAGTAAATACCAAGACCTGTCATTAAATATTTATAAGATTGGACAGTTCACATGGCATATGACTATGACACGGCCATTATGTTACGAAGCGAGGTGCTGACTGATTGTGATTGTAGAGCTTTGGTCATTGTGCTAAATGGAAGTGAAGTGAGGCGATTCGCACGTCTAGATACGCAATCCCATGTGAACTGGGGCCTCCCTAAACCGACTGGTACTCAAGTAGAGTAGAACACCTACTAGTACTAGTACATACACGCTTTTGCTTCTACATGTTTGCTTTTTAACTTTGGCTCCGTGGGTTTCATGATTCATGTCACTAGATTTGACATTGCATTGCCATGTGCAGATGGAAATGAATAACGGCAACGGCGATGATGACAGAAGAGAAGAGACTTTTTAGTGTCGCATCCGTGGAAGCAAATCCCCAAGAATTCTCAATAAGTTGAGGCAAAAACTCACACTTCTCCTACGATTAGCTTTGCTTGGAATTTTTCCACTGAATTCTGAATTCCTGCTCTAGAATTTTGTGCTGTAGGTTTGTATCTCTATGCATAGTTTTTTGGTGGACATGTGTGGAGCGAAATTGGAAGGGGATGACAGGACAGGTGAGGAAAGGAAAGGTAAATATTGAACAACAACACACAAACTTACTTTTGCATTATTTCCCATATTTACATAAAACTTTCGAACGGAACCGTTACCGTTCCACCTTTACATAGGCTTAAGTTTTTTCACTCAACCTGCACGCATTGCAAACTGAATGGTTTCAGTTGTGGACTTGGATTTGCTGTTTTTTCATAAATATATAAAGGGGTGCTGGAGACTGTAGTATGTGCTAATATATGCACATGCTTGATTTGCATTTCCAGAGTTTGCAGCAGGAGCCTTTGATTTGGCTTTGGCTTTGGATTTGATTTTGATTTTGATTTTTTTTCGCAGGTGACAGAAACGCTTAGGCATTTCCATACCATACCATACCACGTCACTTGCAGTTGTACATACCGAAGGATTTTACTTTGTACAAGGGCAGTAAAGGAGAATGTCAAGTGCTGTCTTGTGTCAAGTGTGGAATTTACAAGCATTTTCAACTTTTATAAAATGCTCGAAAGTTAGAACATTTTGTATGTAATTAAATTGAGCAATATTTTCAAAATGACAGGAGTTATTTAATGCAATGAAGAATTTTTCAAAAAACGTCTAGATAGAATTCTTTGCACCTATTTTGATAAGCATATCGTTAAAGAATTTTTTACTATTAACCCGTTACCAGTAGCGTCGGCAGGAGTAGGCCTTGTATGCTTAAAAAATTAATTTTATTTGATTTTAAAATGCAGTTTTTTAAAAGTTACAGAAAATCAGGCGATTTTTTTATTTACGGAAAAACAACGTGATTTTTTTACACTTACACAAAAACCGATGCATTTTTTATATTTACACGAAAATAGATGCGTTTTTTGAAAATTAAACAAAAAAAGATGCAGTTTTTTTAAATGTATACAAAAATAGATGCAGTTTTTTAAAATTTATACAACAACCGATGCAGTTTTTAAAATTTAAACTACATAAGATCAATTTTTTTCAGGAGGCCTACATGAAAAAAATCCTGCCGACGCTACTGCCCGTTAGATGCAGTTAGGACTTTTTGCTTCTTGTCTCCTAGAGTTGGGATTTGACTGCGTAAAAGCTCCCGGACTACAGAACCCCCATGCATTCTGCCTCTGCCGGTGACAACCAAGGAAGTTTTAGAAGAGGAAAGGAGAATGTGATTTTTCGTGCTGAGTTGATGTGACAAGTGACGATTATGCGATGTGATGCCCAGCCTCGGAGGCGAGACAGAAAAGATACTGCGGGCTCGTCAAGTGGGGAAGTCGAGACTCTCGCAGACAGTGAATCTGAGTTGCCGTTAAAAATTGCTGGTTGCGAGTGAATGAAAAGGATTCAGTGGGAAAAGTGGAGTCAAATGAAAAGACAGGAAGATTTGGACAGGGGAGTGATGCTGCTGGAAGATGTGATGGTTAATCGTTATCTAATTTCACTTGACTTTTCTTTCCATTTCACTTTTCCCTTCAGATTCCCTCCTTATCTTCCTGGGTTACGTAAGCATCTCCACGTGGCACCCCACACCCACATCCTTCAGCTCAGCCACTTTCTCCTCATCTTCAGCGGCGTACCTTCCCACCAAATTCTCCGAAAATTTTGGAAAATTCTTTACCTTTTTAAGAAACGCTAATTAAAAAATCCTACCATTTCAAAAAGTGCTAATTGAGAAAACCATACTTTATGAAAAATTGGTAATTTAAAAAAAAATAAACCCTTTCAAAAGTGTAGATTAGAAAATTTGCGCGCCTTTTATTAAATGTAAGTTTGAAAATTTGCACACTTTTCAAACAGCGTTTTTTGAAAAAATTGCACCTTTTCAAAAAGTGCTAATTGGGAAAACCATGCTTTTTGAAAAAGCGTTAATTTAAAAAATAAAGCTTTTCAAAAAGTGTAAATTGGAAATATTGCGCCATTTTCAAAAATCGTAAATTGAAAAAATTGCACACTTTTCGAAAAGTGTTTTTGGAACAAATACAACTTTTCAAAAAAATGTTATTGGGAAAATAAGACTTTGAAAAAGCGTCAATTAAAAAAAATAAACCTTTTTAAAAGTCACAGTTCACAGGGAAAAATCACACCCTTTGAAATAGTTTAAAGTAGAAGATGGAGAACTTCTAAAGAAGTGTTAATTAGAAAAATCACTTTTTCAAAAACTCCTTACTTTAAAAATTTGACTTTCGAAAGTGTTAAGTGTTTTTCAAAAATTCGCTTTAACATGACACAGCACCCCGAAAATTCAGTCCCACTTACGCCCCTGCTCATCTTCCTACGTCCTCGTCACATGTGCAGTCCGAGTCCTTCTCTTCCTGTCTTGGTTGTCGTTATCAAAACACAACAACAGAAACAACAACATAGCAGCTTCTCGGAGAATCCGTAAATACTTTGCTATGCAAGTGATCACCATCATATTTTCCTCTTTGGTTTACTTAGCAACGCAATCTCGAGCAAGACAAGGCGAACAAGTGGAGGGACCACCACAAACAAAGAGCCACGGAAGAGACAGAGCAAATAAACCCAGGAAATTCAATTCAATTTCAATTTAAAGGGCTGCTCGAATAACGTTCAATTTCCACTCAATACTTGAGCTTCACACTATCGTCTTTACCATGGCATGGATTTTGTACCGATTGGACCAATTTTCAATGCATTGGCCATAAGGCACCATGTTACAAAATTGATATAGGCATATCTAGGGACATGTAGTTGAACTTGCGAAACCTTTTAAGTCACCCTGTTCTGTTAGCAATGCAATGCAATGCAATAGAATCACTTAAAAGGTGGTCGACTCCTTTTTTCCAATTTGCAAGCATCGTAGTCGTAGTCGTCGTCGTAGTCGCTTTCATTTACTGCTACTATTTTTAATAAACAAGAGTCATTTTGCAAAGAACATTTTCTCCATAGCGTCATTTTAAATCATCACTTTCACAGTGGCGCCGTTTATTTTCACTCACTTCACTGTCATCAAATAAAACAACTGTCATATTTTTTAAATGCTTCCTTTTTTAAATGGTATGCTACAGATGTGCAATTTACATACATACGTAAAGGGTTTTTTAAGCGGTACATTTTCGTGGTAGCTCAAGTAAAAGTAGCGTCATTCTGAATAATGCTCTTTTATCTTAACCGAGGTTTGTTTCAAGATGCTCTTTTATTTTAGTACACGTTCACAGGCGGATCCAGATAAAGTTCATGGAGAGTCTTAAGAAAAAAACCTCATTATCATGTCCAGTGTACATTTTAAAAAAACTGCATCTGTTTTTCTTTAAATTTAAAAAATAGCACCTGTTTTTGTGTTAATTTCAAAACACTGCACCTGTTTTTCTTTAAATTTCAAAAAACTGCATCTGCTTTTGTTAGAACTAAAAACACTCGCCCTGTTTTTGTGTAAATTCAAAAAAACTGCACTTGTTTGTGTGTTAATTTCAAAAAACTGCACCTGTTTTTCTTTAAATTTCAAAAAACTGCATCTATTTTTGTTTAATTTCAAAAAACTGCATCTGTTTTTTGTGTTAACTTCCAAAAACTCCCCCTGTTTTTCTTTAAATTTCAAAAAACTGCACCTGTTTTTGTGTATAAGCATTATGCATAGAGTAAATTCACATCGTCTCTACACATGATTTCATCTTCTTGGAGGGGGCTACAGCCCCTAGCACAAGTTTTACAAATTCTCGTCTTTAATCCCAAATTTCAAAATCTCTCCGACTATCTAAGGAATCTTTCCATCTCCTTATCTCATTTTTCAAGTATAGTGTCCATAGTTAACTTGGATTGGAAACGTTCTTCACGTCCTGCCCTGCTAACCCTCCCGTATGAAATAATAACTGATACAAATCAACTCTGGTTTGGTTTGGTGATGTGAAAGGGAAGTGGAGGAAAATGAGAAGACATGGCAAAGGTGTTTTTGGCCGGGGAAAGAAAGCGGAAAGATAAGCTACCAGCTTCCATGCTATTCGTCTTCTTGTCCTGTTTTATTCTTTAAGGGCAACTAGGCCATTTTCTCTCATTGCATTGCATTGCATTGCACTGGGCTGGAGGAGCGGAAAAAAGACGGAGAAAAGAAAAAAGTTTGTGCTCTATCTACAATCTACGAAGACGAAGACGATGACGAAGACGATGAGGGAAGGAAAGCAAGTGGAAGAGCATGAATGAGGGACCTTCTCCGTCTCTGCCTCACTTCACATCAAAACAATGAATTGCAAATCCACAGCCAGAAGTTCAAACAAGCTGAAATGCGCACAAATGCAAATGCAAATCCACACATCTACATGTATCATGGGCATGGGTCCCCATAGCCTATAGGTACTATCCAAAAAGAACGAATGCAAACGAATGCTGGGTATTTTGATCCTTTCAAAAACTTGGAAGAAAAAGGGAACATGCAATATTTAATTATACGATAGGATGAGGTGCTACGCCTCTACTTGTAGAGAGATTTGTCTTTTGTACTTCGTCTCATATTTACATGTATTCAGTAGCGCACGCGGGATTTTTTTCGTGTAGGTCTGGAAAAAACTTGATGAGTTAAATGTCAAATTTAGAATCAGGTGCGTCGATTTCGTGTAAATTATAAAAATTGTGTCTTTTCCTTGTATTTTTGTTAAAAAAAAACTAAGTCGTTTTCGTGTAGATTTGAAAAAATTTGAGCCTTTTCCGTATGCATTTAAAAAAACCTGCGTCGTTTTTGTGTTAATTTAAAAAAAACTGCGCCGTTTTAGTGTAAATTTAAAAAAAACTGCGCCGTTTTAGTGTGAATTTCAAAAAACTGCACCTGTTTTTGTGTAAATGTAAAAAAACTTTGCTGTTTTTGTGTGAATTTAAAAATATATGCGTCGTTTTCGTGTGAATTTAAAAAAAAAACTTGAGACTTTTTCGTATGCATTTAAAAATCCTGCACCGTTTTAGCGCAAATTTTAAAAAACTGCGTGTTGTAAATTTCCGTGTAAATTTAAAAAATTGCGCCCTTTTCGTATACATTTAGAAAAGCCTGCGTCATTTTAGCGTACATTAAATTAAAAAACTTTTCGTTTTCGCTTGCACTTTTTTTTAAAAAAAATGCGTGTTTTTCGTGCAAATTTTAAAGAAGAGAGCGTATTTATAAAAATCCTTTGCAGGCCTAGGTCTACGTGGTTTAGTTACGCTACTGGAAGTATTCGTAATATGCATGACTATTCACGAGTTTAAAATTAGAATGGCGCATGGGAACAAGTGGGATCCTTTGGAAAATGCACGAAACACTTGGTGATGCACGTTTTACACTTTTATGGCGAAAGTAATTTATGTGCTCCACGTCCTCCTACACTTTTATTCCAAACGGAACTCACTCACTGAATACTCACATTTTTGCGCTAGGATAAATAATGTAATTAAATCCTTCAATTGTCCACCGTCTCCTAGCAACGAGTTCAAAGCATCCCCGTTTTAATGTAGGAGAAAAAACTAATATATGGACGAAAATAACTTGAAGCCAAAATTTAATATTTCCAGCTTCATTTTCATTTTCATTCGCAACATTAAATTAATATCAAGGGAATGCAATATGAAATGCCTTGCTGTTTCCCAATATAAATGACACAAAATCCCAATTTTATTCTTCTCCAACCAAGTCGCAAGTTAATTCCGTTTTTCCGCTTTCGCAACTTTATATCTTTTTTAGTGCTTTGGGATATGGGAGGAGGCAGGGGTAAGTGTTTTTATGAAAAATGCAAAATATAAGTGAGAAAATTGTTGGAAAAATCGTTAAAACGGTCAAATGCATGGCTTCAAATTGAAAATAGTACAAAATCTATTAACACATTTTTAAAATAATTACTGCGCATGGTAAAAATGCACAGTTTAAGAAAGTGAAAATTCCAAGGAACAAAACTTTCCAAAAAAGCACGAAATGCAAAATTCGCATAACTTCATTTTTCGCAAAAGTGAGCCATCCCCAAAATACATTTTTTTAAAAAGTGAAAAATTACCTCAAATACGCTTTTAAAAAATTGCACAATCATCAAAAATACCCCTTTAAAAAAGCACAAAATCACCAAAAATACGCTTTTCAAAAAAGCGCAAAATCACCATAAACACGGGTTTCAAAAAATTGCAAAATTCACCAAAAACACTTTTCAGAAAAGTGCAAAATTCGCCAAAAACACTTTTCAGAAAAGTGTAAAATTCGTCAAAAACGCTTTTCAAAAAAGTGCAAAATTCGCCAAAAACGCTTTTCAAAAAAGTGCAAAATTCGCCAAAAACGCTTTTCAAAAAAGTGCAAAATTCGCCAAAAACGCATTTTGAGACAAGTGCAAACCCGCCTAAACCAACACCATTCAAACCCACATACCAAAACCCTCCTTACAATAATCAAATTTCCAAAAAGGAAACGTGTCAAATTCTAAGTGCCTATGTAAATAATTTTCTAGCAAAATAAATCCCTGAAATCATATAAACAAACTAGACTAGACTAAGGATAAGGATTAAACGGCCTCATATCCATCAGCCATCGTCTATCGTCCCTCGTCAACATCCACCAGATGATGTAGTCATGACAAACGCACAATGCATACTAAAGACACAGACTCCCACTCTTTCTTACTATTTAACCTACATATTATTAGTTGTGCTTAAACTCACATTCTCACCCACAAAACCAAAACAATGGTCTTGGCCGGTGTTGTGATTAAAGAGTTGGAAAAAACCTGTGAAATTTACCCACCACCCTGCTACCCTGCACCAGTGCAGTGTAATGTAATTACCTATGCAGGTCTCCTCACAAAGAAACCACAAAGCAAAGTACAGTAGAAAAGTGCGAGAAGAATGGCAATCATGTCACGTCACCTTCTTCCTATTGCACAATGGCCAGCCTATCCACAATCACAATCACAATCGCAATCCCAATCACAGTAATGCCATTAAGCATTTATAAAGCGCTCGAATTCCTTCTCCCCTTGGAAAAAATACCACTTGATAAAAATCAAATGGCAGTTCTAATGCAATCATTTCCATTCAAAATGAATCTCCTAGTCTAATAAAGCTCACATAATAAAATTGCACATTAAACGCCAACGTTATTATATTTTCCACTGTCTAACCATAAGCTCTTTCCTCAACAGTAATCTCCGGCTAAGCAATAACTCTCTCTCTATGCCTATCAGCGGCGTACATGGGGTGGGCCTTTGGATGCCAAAGCACCCCCTGAAACTTTGGGAAAATGAGACCTTTTCAAAAAAAAAACAATTCGGAAAAATTTTGCTTTTGCTTTTTAAAAAGCATTAATTGAAAAAATTGCGCCCTTTCAAAAAAGTGGGAATTAGAAAAATTTCACCCTTTTCAAAAAAGTCTAATTGGAAAAATAGGCCATTTCAAAAAGTGTTAATTGAGAAATATTTACATTTTTAAAAAGCGTATATTAAAAAAATCGCACCCTTTCAAAAAAGTCCAATTGGAAAAATTCCGTCCATTCCAAAAAGTGTTAATTGAAAAAATACATCTTTTCAAAAATTGTTAATTTGGAAAATCAGACTTTTGGAAAAAGCATTAATTTTAAAAAAATGATCCTTTTCAAAAGTGTTAATTGAAAAAACGGAACCTTTTCAAGGTAATAAAATAAATTGAATACTTTTTATTTAAAAAATTGTTAATTAGGAAAATGAGGCTTTTTGAAAAAGCTTTATTTAAAAAACCGCACCTATTCAAAAAGTGTTTATTAAAAAAAATTAAACTTTTTTGAAAAGCGTTAATTGGAAAAATGACACCCTTCAAAGAATCGTAAAATAGACCGTAAAATTGAGACCTTGTTAAAAAAAGTAAGTAGAAAAAATTGCACATTTGCACAAACTGTTGACTAAAAAAATTCGACATGAAAAATTCGACGTGTTAATTTTTGCAAATTCGTTGTAACATTGCACAACCCCCGAAATTCAGTCCCAGGCCAGGTACGCCCTCGGTGCATATAGCCGTCTATAGATATGTATGCCCCTTGGACAGATTTTTACCTAGGAATATGAAACTCGGAAAGAGTAAAGCACAGTCAGGATTAATTTCCATGAATCCACACTGAGGCTTTGGTGGGGGATTTGAGAAAAAAGGATAAAGAGAGACGGAAAAGGGAAAACCAGGAAGAGGACGAAGACGCTGGGCTTCCAAATTGAAATCTACACACGCTACAAACACCACTAAGGCATGTAAGCAGAGCGACGGAAATGCCCGACCACAAAAGTAACAGAGGCAGACAATGTGAAGTAAAGTAGAATAAAATAAAATAGCTGAATCGAGAATCATAGGAAAAGCGAAAATCCATAGAGGAAATGGAGAAAATAGAGAAATACTGCGTGCTGCCCCGAGACACGCTTTAATAATCCTCTTAGTCCAACAAGCAACAAGAAGAATCACAGTTCCTTCAGTCCTTCAGCCCTCCATTCTAATCTCCAAACCCGAATTCATCTCTCCCTC
>JAAXYX010001033.1:0-27283 GCA_036851915.1 Ptenothrix huangshanensis
AGTGCATTTTATAGATGCGTTAGGTGTCATCTTGAAGATGCATATAAGTGCATCTAAGTAATGAAAACCCTACTGCCAGTTTGTCCTATCTTAAATACATCTTTACTTTTTACAGTGTAGGTACTGCATATTGCATAAAGGATGTGGATGCCTAGTCTGGTACACGAGATAGGACAGGACAGGACCAGTACCGGTACTTGCTTTGCTTATCTGCATAAAATATTAAACGCCTCATTTTATAAGTCTCTCCTTGAGTATGAGAACGTAAACAAGAAAGCGGAGGAGGATGGGATGTAAACTGGAAATGCGGTGGCGGTAGTTGAAGCAATGGTGGCGTCCTTGTATGTTGTCATTGTCATTGTCATCGTCATTGTCGCAGTACTTGTATGTAGCAAGTTGTGTACACATCTCCGGACCGAATCGTTGCGACAATACCAAGGGGTGTTGTAATCGAGCGTGGTAAAAGATGCTGTCAACTTCTCGGGTGACTCCTGCAAATACTGCGTAGGTATATATCCCCACCAACGCAACACAACACATGTATCGCACTACTGGATGGTATCTCAATTGTATTACTTTCCCGTTGAGTGGACACCAGAGACTTTTTTCTTGAGCAAGGACAACTTCATTTTGTTCCTATCATTAACTATCTACGAGACGACTTGGTTGAGCTTGACTCAACTCTACTGTACTACATACTCGATTCGATCTGCAATCCTTCCTTTTAGTTGCAGGTGAGGGAAGAGATAAAGTTTTTATGTAGTCATGTATGACTCTTTATGAGAATTAGAAACATGTTCGGAAGGAATTTGGATCGGACAACAAATTCTTCCCATCGTCCTGCCCTGCGGAGAAGGGAAACCAAAGTGTGTGCAAAAGAGATTGAGTTGATGCTGTTTTCGTCTTGGAACTCATTTAATTTCCAATCATTGTATCACTCACGTACATGGCTCACGGCTTTCCAGTTCCTTTCCTTTCCTTTCCTTTCCTTCCAAACAAACCAAACCAAATCAAATCAAGCCAAAATCAAAGCAACTGGAGCGAGATCGTAAAAACAAGGGAATAGCGAAGGACAGTGGATTGAAGGAAGGGCGTAAAGGCGTCAGGATAGACAAGTAATTACAAGGTAACTTAATTGCTGGTCCTATTAGTATTTGTAATGTCAGCCAAATTGAATGTACCTTCGTAGGTACCTTTGTAGCTGCAATGAATATACCTATAGGAAGTTACTTCCGTGCAAGGGTGCCATCGTGATGCACATTGTCAGAACTTTCGAACCTTCTTCCTCCTGTTTGTATTCGGAAATCATTTTTCAAAGTCTTCACCGTATAACTAGGTAGGTAGGTACTAACTAATACATTCCATCTGCACCTGTATAATTACATGCACATACATCCATAGTTAGCCTGGTACTAATCGTAAGTGGGTGTAGCGAGACAAAGGTAACTTGGCTCGGTGGGTGGATACAGTTGTAGCTACGAAAGTGCATATTCCTTGGGAAAAAAGAAAATTGTTTTGTGTGTTGTGTTTGATGTCGGGATGTAGGTGGGTAGGTCACTGTGTAACGTCAAGTCCTAATACGGATGTAGTTGGCGTTGATCCTAAATGCCTACCGTGTCTCTACTGTAGGTGAGGATATGAGTTGTAGTTGGAGCTGTACTCGTAGCCCAGGGAAAAGTTCAGCATGTCAAGTATTGCGAACACTGTGAGAGTTGAAAAGTAAGCGAAAGAGCACAGACGGTTCCTTTCTCTTAGGTTATTAAACGCTTCGCAAGACTTTTATGAGTCGTTAGGATGTGAACAGACCAGAGATACCAGAACCGGAGGAAGAGTGTACGGAAGGAGTGAGTCAGGTGGCTTGGCTTGGCTTGGCTTGTGGACGACCTAGAAGGGGAATCGTCTATTCATTTAAGTAAAAGTGGGCTCCTCTCTCCTCCTACATACATACATATACACATACTCTCTATACCTTCCGAGTCAGAGAACAAGATAATATTATTACAACCATCTTGTCTGCTAGAATATATGAGGGTATCTGGAAATATGTTTCTCCAGCCGGCAGACTCGCATAATGCCGAAGTAAGCAGAAGCTATGACTAGACCCAGCCAATGAAGACTTGCGAAAGAATCGAAATTTATACTGTAGACCAAGCCGGAGTATTAGCAAGATGTGTTTGTGTACGGTAGCCCGTAACCGCTTCTTGCCATTGCATAGTATGCCATGGCATGGGATTGCACACTACAATGTACATACAAGAAACGGAGCACCGGCCAAAACAGGGGCAGAGGCAGGGACTCTACATAGAACTACGTACTAAGACAGGCCTATATATTATACTCACGTAAGTACTTTCGCATCCACTACTCTCCGGTTTTCTACCATGCCGTCTTTTCACTTTTGATTTCATGTGTGAGTATCCACATCTCATCCGCGAGGAGAGTTCCAAAGAATACTTTTAATTTATGTAAATTACAGACAAAAGTAGCTAGAAAAGTTTCCCAAGTTCATTTTTGAAATTACATCCTACTTTGAAATCCGAATTCACATTTATCATCCGGTTACATAGTACAGTATAGGACAGAGGCAGAGGAACAGACTCACGCTTACATTAGTCCTACGTGTCACTGTCATTTTGGATGAGCGCATCTTCCTTTTGAATTGCGAATAAATGAAGGACGGGGATGAGGGCGGGTGTTGTGTGAGACAGACAGACAGACAGATGATAGATAAGTAAGAGTACCACCTCTTTCCAAGATTTCGATCGCAAGGTTAGAAAATAGAAAAAAAAGTTAATAGAAAAACCACGCTACGCCAACTATGTATGATGCGTATGTAACAGGGAGTAGGTACTCTACGCCATCCCCCTATCATCTCGGAAGGATCAAGTAGGTCTGTAGGTATGTAGACGAATATTAGTAGAATATTATACATGTATGCTGTTTTTTGTGCTCATATTTTCTATCTCTAGAAATGCAGACAGCGATAGCTTAAGTTTTAATTAAGTGGAAAAGTAGGGGGTAAGTTAATCGTATTCATACAACTAGGTCCATACATACATTGTAATTAATAGTTTTATGCACGAGCAGAAGGGAAATGTTGATGGAAAGACCAAACATAGTTTTACAAAAATGCACTGAATGTAATTACTCATTGACATACTACGTATACATATTACTTTTGTAGAGTCACAGTCATCTATGGAAGGTGAAAGAAGCTTATCTCTACCGTAGAATGTAGGGCTGTTCGCAAATTCCCTGGCCACTGGCTTTAGGGTCCATATATTATACTATGTATAGGTAGAAGCGTAGGTATATTTTGTTCAAATAAATTCTGCTCCTGTTAAATTTCTTGTGAAATATTCACGAGTCAAACCATTTGCTATGTAATGTCAGTGCGTAATTGTACAGTTGTAAGCTTACCATTAAATATAGCCATAGACATAGACATACATAGACATAGTCGTAGTGATAGTATTTAGGTACCTACTTGGGTAATCTGTGAATGCTGACTCTAACTAATATCCTCTCTGAGCTCGACCAAAACCAAAACGACTCTCACTTGTGGCACGCAGTTCACACGATATCGATATTTCGGTTAGACTAGAACTTGTGTGATTGAGAGTTTAGTACAGATTAGAAACTTATACTGCTCTGGACAGATATATAGGTATATATACAGCCGGTAGCCAGGCCAGACAAACAGTGGGATTAATTTAATTCCTATCTGTGTAGATTCAAAGTACCTATACATAACTAGGTAGGTACCTACTTGTCTGTGAGAGTCTGGTAAGTGGTAGGTACAGTGCTAGTATTTTAGATTTACATGAAAATGGAAGTCATGAAAATGTGCAGCTGTGGTACGGCACGGCCAAGTGAAACAAGGCACATGACGGAGCGCCGTACAAGTGTCCGTATGCATTGAAAGCACATTTTACTTTTTGAATAATGTATGTGTGGGTTTTACCATTACCATTACCATTACCATTTTACCATAGGATGATATGTTTGTATAATTACATCGTAGTTGTAGGTATATGAAATGGGAAGGATTACTAGACACTAATGGATCATGGATCGACATGATGATATGACGGTATGGGAATTTGACATTGTTGTGATGAGAGGTGAGTGTGTAAGTTATCCGAAAGTGAATCTGAACGTGAATCCGAATCCGAATCCAAATCCTAACCCAGAACACAAATTTGAATTTGCTCTCGGAATGATATAACACATGAGCTAGTGTTGAAGTCGGAGTTGAAATGAAGTCTGTAAATCTGTTGGTGTAGCATAGCTAATTAAATTATTGTGAATTAAGTCCCATGTTCGCTGTGAAATTAGAACCACTACGAGGAGTAAACTTTGAAATTTGATGGAAGGGATTTGAATTAATTAATTTTGGTGCTACGATGGCTCTTCACTGGGCTATTACAGATATTAATTCGTATGTCCTTGTCTGCCACCCACAACCTACCTGATACCGGTACCTAGGTAACCTGGAGTGTTTACAGATACACATAGTAGTTCCTGGCTACTTACCCATGTCACCCATAGTCCATGTCCACGTCCAAACCCAAGTCACCCACGCACTCACTCTACATAGGGTAGGTAAAATCCACATGTTTGTATTTAATCTTCACACAGTGTAGTGTATTAATCCACCGGTAATCACTACCTAATTACATTTGCATCATTACATGAATGGTATAAAACTTAATCATAGTTGTTTCATCGTGTCTGCTCCGTATATATATATATATAATAATGTATAAGGTAAAAATAAAATTATGAATACATATGTATACCTACACAAACACTATATTATATTATATTATATTATACAGTACATAATTACCTACTACCAATTCCAATACCATGGGACAATGGATTCTTTAAATTTTCTATAATAAAAGTATTAATGTATTAAATTGAATTGAGAAAATTGATAAAAAGCACAACAGAGTATAGTGTAAATGAATCGACTGTGAACTGACGTTTATTATTGTGTTTTACGTATCAATGGGATAGCTATACATAATTAAAAATACACTACCTACCTATTACGATTAAATATACATACATATTTTAGTACCTAATAATCCTGGATGCTCTACTGGTTACTTATAATTACCTCTTTTAATTATTCTTTTTTACATTCTTCACTTTACGTCTGCTAATTATAAGTCATAATTTGATCATAATATGCAAATTCTATTATCACCGCTAATTCGGTCGTTATCATTGTATACAGTTATATTATGTAGATACTTATAATTGTATTATATTGTAATTATGGTTTTTAATTACATATTAAGTCAAAGTTAATCATGAACTAATGTACAACATAATTTGATTCTTTGGGAAATCGTTTTAAAAAATGCGAAATGAAATGCGGAATAAAATGAATTATTTCAGCTTGACAAATGGTTTTTAATTACTTATTAAGTCAAAGTTAATCATGAACTAATGTACAACATAATTTGATTCTTTGGGAAATCGTTTTAAAAAATGCGAAATGAAATGCGGAATAAAATGAATTATTTCAGCTTGACATTTTTGGTTCTATGTAACTGTACCTTTGTAACGTAGTGAAATATGTTAAAAATTTGTATTCATATGAGTCTGTGACGAATAAAAAAAGATGCAGCGATCTTTACGATCCACGTGTGTATCTGTGAGATGTTGTTTGTCTTATGCGGATCCTGCTCATCCTGCTGGAGGGAGGGGAGGCCAAGCCAAGTATATCTCCCAGGGTTGATTCCCTTTTCCACTTTCTCCTATTTGAGTATTTATAAGCTCATGTGTATGCATAAGTATCATAATTGAAACCACAAGTAGACCCAACTCAGCTCTATATTCACCATTGTTTTAAGATTCTGGGGGAAATTTTCAATTGGGAATCATAAAATTTCGAGTACGCCAATCTGCAGTCTAGACTGTTTACATTTCCTATGTGGTGTGCGCTTGGGAAGAGTAGTTTAGGTGGTGCTTGGTTGGTGGTAAGTGTAAATAAACCGGTAGCAGGTTGGTATATACAAGCAACTGCTTGTTGGTAGGCGCATAACTGTTAAAGGACAAGTTTTCAGTTGGCTGGGAGCAAAAACACACTTGAAGTTACGAACAATTACGGAAGTACCTACATAAATATACCTCTTATATATACCTATATATCTATGTAGACAAAGAAAAACTAATGCAGCCAGCTACTCATGTCTATACTGGAGCCACCGGCACTCCGTGAAACTTGCATGGAGAATATAATTTCCATGCAGGTAATACGATTGTGATGGGAAGGTAGCTGAGTGTAAAATCTCATAATCCACCAGCATCATACGAGACTCGTCCCAGCATGGAAAACAGATATAAAAGTCAGCACAAATCAAGATAAAAACATTCGCTAATAGTATAATACCAGCGTAGGGAAGTAGTAGGTATTTAAGTCACTTGAAAATTGTGCCAATTAGGGGAAATTTAATACATCTCAATTTAAAGCAAGGCGGCCGCAACGTCGAACAAATTAATGGGAAGGAGAACATTATGAGATGGGTTGAAGGAGAAGAGAAAAAACAGTGTACCTAAGTAAGTAAGTTGATTTACGGAGAAACTGCTACACCGTTTCTGAGTAGATGAATGGGTAAATAATGGAGTCACCAGGAGCAAACTGTGGTATACAAGCGCAGGATGATGTATAGTATAGGTGGAGTACGGCATAAAAAGCTGAGGATTTATAGTCATATTAATGAGACTTTGAACACATATGCTTTGAATTTCTAGTCCGCAGTCGAGGATGGAGGTGAAGAAACCAAGAGTGGAGGAAAGTAAAAGAGAAAAGACTGATATGAATCCATAACTTGCATTTAGTACTTCCAGCACTCCCTTCTCCCAGCATCCAAACCTCTATAGTCTTGACATGCAATTATGCCATGTACAAGGCTCAGATAAATAATAAAAATCTCATATTCGTCTCCAATCTTGTATGCTGTCTGTGTTTGTATCAAAATGAAAATCATATCGGAGCTAGAATCTGCCGCTGTATTAGAGTTTCAACATTTCACTCCTAATACCGCAACCCTCTAAATATTGACTTTAGCCGTTTCCCTTGCCTTGGTTGCTCATACAAAATTAACCTCAATTTTAAAAGCTTTTTTTCTTCAGCCAATCTGGATCCGGATGTGAGTGAGACCAGACTGAAAGCTGCAAAAAATGAGAACAAATATCACACATATACCTACATCAAAGCATGTATTGGTAGAGGGCTCGGGTAATTATACATAAAGCGCTGGACGTCCTATCGCAGGTCACATACAGAACTAGCTCAAGGCAGTGCCAAGCAAGAAATGCAGTGCAAGAAATTTTAATAAAGTTTTACTTTAATATTAAATGGAGAAGAAAGTTCAAGGTATAAGTTTATATTAGCTGGAGGAGCAAGCATTGTAAGTAAGGTATAGCATAGTATAGCATAGTATAGCATAGTATAGCATGGCATAGCATGGCGGGGCATGGCATGACATGAAGGAGAGAAGAACACGGTTTATCCAACCAGATCCGGATTCCGGGTCGTCGTTGTCGTTGTCGTTCCGTTGCCGTTGTCGTTGTCATGTCAGAAAGCTTGGAAAGGAAAATGTTTCGGAAGATAAGATAATAATTTGTGCAGAATAATTATTTGGAATCTCCCAAGTGTGTTGGGGATGGAGAACGTGAAGAAATAATGTGGGTGCAGAGGTACCTGGGTAGGCCGATTATCGAAAGCTGTTCTACAGCTGTTCTCCTTGAACTGCATGCTTCACTAAGTACTCAAACCGCGATAAAAATTAAAATTTCTTTGACAAAAAACCTAGTTCTACTTGCCTACTTTGTATGCTACACTGAACCTCATTCTAATACTAAGTAAGACGCCCAACCACAAGTAGGTAAATGACTTTGTTCAATTCCTTCGTAGAATCTAGTGGGAGCTCAATACAATCGTTTCTACAGAGGGTGACAACAAATTGGACTGTGATTGCGCAAGGAAATTGAAACTACCTAAGTAATTACGAGAGAGAACGAGAGAAAGAGAGAGAGAGAAATAATTATATTCATTGGAGAGGATACACAGTGAAGCTAAAGTTAGAAGAAACTAAGAAAATATTAAAGTAGGTATCTTCCTCATGATCAGACATGCTTGGCAAATACGCCCTATATAATTATATTATCTTACTTATCCACTGTGCGACTACACTGTAAAAACTCAAGAATCTTAAAACGGGGAAAATGCGTATGCATATTTAGTATCGTTATGAACGAAGTTAGGATGTCTTAAATATAATTATCAAACAAATCAAAAATGTAACTTGGTCTGTGCTATACGCTCTAGATGTACTTTCTTTCTCTAGATGTGAGTTGGTTTTAGGTTTTAGGAGTTTAAGATGCATTATTTTTTAAGGTGTAAGTTCATGAAATGCAGAAATCCTACCCAATCTCTTGAATCGAGAAAATGAAAAATATGACTGGGTAGGAACTTGGAAAATTTGTTCTTTAGATGTATGTATAATGGGGCTTCAATAATTCTAAACTCTAAATAGGTACCTATGCATAAAATTCTAGGGTAAAAGTTGACAATTCTGAGAAATGTAAAATGATTATTGTTACACTGCACAAACTAAACAATCTGGAATCAGTAAAAACTGCGTATTAAGTCCAAAAAAGCTTAATCGTACTTCAAATCTAAAACACAGTTTGAACTGTGAGTTGAGTTTTAGTTGTGTTTTAGATCGACTTGAAATGTATTAAAAAAAACTACGTTTCTAATTACATAATAATATACAAAATAGGATTTTGTGTCTTTGATAATTTAGATGCACAACTTTTTATCGTGTACGCATTATAGAGCTGGAAGCAAACGGGTAGAAAAAGTTATGAGAAATTCAAAACCGCTGCAAAAAAAATCCGTACAATGCCCTGGTTATTATGCTATTGGAGAATTTTTCCTGACCAATGTGTATCAAGTGAGAGTGAGAGTTTCCCTCTCCAAGTCCTTTTGCCCTTGCACCGTGGAAAAATTTGTTTGAATTTGGTTGAGGAAATTTTCTTTTCCTCTGAAAATGGAATAGACCTTACAATGCCGAGCCGTTTCACAATGGTTTCCACTATAATAATTATATAAGTTGCGAGCTCTTGAAGACAGAACAAGAGCCATAGAAGTTGAAATAGCACAAGCGATAAGAATAACGATGTAGACTTGAGAATATACCTCGAGATGTTGTTGAGTTGCTTTAATGTCTGCAATGTAATTTCAAGTATGTAATGTTTATGTGATGATGTCATGTAGATTGTAGATGCAACATCGAGATCTGCTCCGCTCATAATAATATTATTATGGGATGGGGACATTCGAAATGCGAATTTCTCATGAGGTAGGTACTTGACAAAGGTAAAAGTAAAAGCATGAGGAAAGTTTTGCCGATTCTAACAAGGTATGTATGTATATGTACATGTAGCTACGTGCATAATTATGTCGTGGTGGTTGGTAGCAATTGTACATGCATGTGCTTGGAGTAGGAGTACAGTGCCGCGTGCTTTTTTCGGACTTGTTCCTATATCCAGACATGGTATGTCGATGATGATGACGATGACGATGACGATGACGATATAGGAAGTGAGTGAGGGTTGAAGTTTGAAGAGAGTAATGCCAAACCAAATATTATTTTCGTCAATATACACGAGCTATGTGAACAAAGCAAGTTAAACGCTGCATATTCCGTAGGCTTAGGTATTTTTAGCTGGGTGGATAGGTGGTTGGGTGAACGTGAGCATGAGGTGCTTTAGTCAATTTTCTATTGTGTGAATAAATGGGGGGAAAATAAAAAAAAGATGAAGACAGCTGAAGCGGAAGGATTTCATGGAAGACTTGGTATACTGAGGAAGGACTGATTGGGAACCTACACAACCTACTTTTTACTCGCTATTCTCGTCCCCGTCCTCAACCTTATCTTCTTCGCAGTTTATGTATACTTGGCTTTGGCTTTGGCTTTGGCTTTGACTTTGACTTTGGCTTAGGCTTCCATCTCCGTGCCCTTTCTTTTCGGTGTACTAGCTCGTTATGCATTGAATATTCAAGGAAAAACGACATGCATTGAACCGATTCAATCCAAAGCAATCCTCCTACTCCTACTACAACTAGTCAAGTGCTTGCTTTTTCTGTCTTTCTGCCTGTCTATCTGTCTGTGTGTTCTCCTGCCACCCTGCCACTGCCAGCTGCCATTGCTGGCGTCAGTAGACGAGTGCAGCGTAAGAATTATAGAAGCCAACCACCCATATTACTACAGCTTCTATCAACCACCATTGCATGGCCATTCCTGCAATTTCTAGATCAATTGTTAGCAGTTACATGTGGAACAGTGAGAAATGGCACATCAACCAATTCTCTAGCAAGAATGACTAAATCAAAGTCCAGGTGAATGTACCTACATAGGTAGGTGCTATATCTATATACGAAGGACTTCCAAAGGTTGAGCCTACTTATACATGCCGTGGTGTCTGTACTCATGCACGTGCATCCATAAATACTCGTCAAGCGAGGTAGGTAATTCTATCCTTATAAATACCTACGAACAAGGCTCACGAACTTCCCACTTTCCCAGAGAGGAAAGGTATAGGAGAAAGCACTGTGTAACAAAGAGGGAGAAAAATCGGCGAGAAGGCGGGAGAAGGTTGAAAACGGGCACTTGAAAGTTGTAAAGAATTAGATACGTATGTACACTGGTTCCAAGGAGTAGACTTTTCTCCAACAGTCAAACATGAGCATAAGAGATATCTACTTATGTAGGTACATAGTCGTTAAACTGTGAGCGAGCAAGTGAGCAGCATTAACTCAGTTTCCTCTGAGACACACGTATACTGATATATGTACCCAAGTGCATGCCTACTAACATTCAACTTGCAATCCAGCTCGTGGATGAATTTTGCGTAATCTTATCCATGCATGAAGGTAGTTTAGGTATGTATAGGTACACTGTAAAAACTAAAGAATCTTAAAGCAGGAAAAATGCATCGATAACATCAAAAATCTAAATCTTAAGTGTGTTCTTTGAAACCTATCTTTAAAATTATTAAACATTTCAAGAATTTCTATTTTAACTATTTTAAAACCCTTAAAAATTTCCTATTTTCGCAATTTTTAAACCTGTCAAAATTTCTTATTTTGAAAATGTTAAAACCTTTCAAAATTTCCTGGTTAATCACTTTTAAACCCCTCAAAATATCCTATTACAACAATTTGAAAATCATTCAAAATCTCCCATTACAACAATTCAAAAACCCTTCAAAAATTCCTATTACAACAATTTGAAAACCGTTCAAAATTTCCTATTATAACAATTCCAAAATCATTCAAAATTTCCTGTTGTAATAATTTTTAAAGCTTTCAAAATTTCCCATTTTAATAATTTTCAATTTTCTATTTTAACTTTTTTTAAAAAGCCTTAAAAATGCCTATTTTAACAATTTCAAAAACCTTAAAAAGGCCTATTCTAACAATTTCAAAAACCTTAAAAATGCCTATTTTAACAATTTCAAAAACTTTAAAAATGCTTATTTTAACAATTCAAAAAACTTTAAAAATGCCTATTTTAACCTATTTAAACACCCTTCAATTACGATTTCGCTTTTGATGCGCTTTAGGTGCATTTTAGAAACACTTTAGATTTTTATATACACTTTAGGTAAACTTGAGTTGAGATGTATCCTAACTGTATCCTTAGTCATACTAAATACGAATCGATTTTTGGAAGTTTAGATGCACCAGTTTTACAGTGTAGGTGGAAATACCTACATCTACCAACATGCATAGTATAGTATGTGTGAGCGATGTTTCGCCACGGACCCATAAAAACGTCACTGACAAGCGGACATGAAGTATGCAGCCATGGCGTGAACTCTGAACCGAGAAAAGTCAATTCAACTGATAGCTCAGTTCAGGTATTACGGGTTTCTGTCTTCTCACTTCCTGTTCTGTTTCTTTGCTTAGAACGCGTGCACATCCACATCCACAGCGGCATCGACATTGACATCGACACACCTTCCTGCATGGAAGCTGCTTTGGATGCAGATGGAAAGCCTTCCGCCCTACATTCAGCGACTAACCGATTCTTCCAAGTTAGAAACCGGGCCGCTTAGGACCAGAGGCATATAGAATCATAGAATGACCAGGGAGTAGGAATATGTACATATGTATGTATGGTCGACGAGCATTGAAAACTAACTAAGTAAAGGTCTAAGATCAAAACCTACAACTACATTGGTACATAGGTATATACGCTTTATATTCTCCTCCTTACCTCCTCTACCCGTCTTTTTACAGTGTTTAGCATTTAGTTTTCTACTCAGGTTAAAATTCTGTCGAGTGCACTCGTACTTTCCCTTTATTCCTCTCCTCCAAACCCTGTGTAATGTTGTCACCGTCCTAGTCGTGGAGAATTGAATAGCTTCTCTCACAACACAACGGTCCCTACGAAAGCTGAAATGAATAAGGAATTTTGCCCTCTTATCTTCCTCCAGAAACTTAATGGCGATTGTCAAAGTGAGTACAGAAATGGTGCAGGTTGCTCTCAATCCTAATTTCCCCCTCCTTCATTACTCTTGAACTATCTTGGAAGAATATGCGTGGCAATTAGCGAAATAGATGCACGTGCATATTGTTTCAGGAGATACCTATGAATCTGCCTTACGTGTGCATCTTCTGTGTATGTATAAGCGGCTAATTGTGGATCATAAAGCATGAAGCGACAAAGTAGTTTTTGCACGCTCACGCTCACGATCCAGTCATCATTCTATGTGATCTCCTGGGCCCAAGGTACTTCATGGCAAGTAGCTTCAGATATACAGACACAGCAGACTGCTCTTGTTTTTGTTCACGCCAACTTGTTTATGAATAAAATGGTTAGCTTTCTCGTAGCCTCCTTCCCAATTGTTTTTCCTCCTTTAGGGTGTTATGTGCAAATCTTAGCGAGACAGAGCAAAGGAAGAGAGAGAGAGAGAGAGAGAGAGAGAGTCGGCAAGAATTAGTTTGGTATATCTAGATCTCTAGAGCATGGTTCAGGGTTTCCCAACTTGTATCCATTTCCATCAGAATTAATATACACTTTCTGCTCACCGACGCGAATACATCGCATATACCCATTCACCTACCTACTCACCTCCAGTACACAAGAAGATTGTATCGACTTTTATCTGCGGATAAATGGAAGCGGATTTAGGGATATGCACGTTTATGGAGAAACTATAAATGTACTTTTCCCTCTGTGATCTTAACATGGCACATCCGTGACCATAGGCAAGTGAGAATTTTAAAGTGTGCTTATTCTGCCTCAATCTAGGTTCTGGATGGTGCAGTATAGATAGTCATGGTAGGTCTGACATTTTCAAGAGAAGGAAAGAAAGGAGGAAGATGAAGAAAGGAGTGGAAGTAAGATTGGTGCCACCAACAGTTGGGCATACAGTAGAAGGGGAATCGTAAGCTGGAGGCTAGCTCTAGCTTTCGAGCATTCAATTAAGCTGGGGTTAAATGATGCTTTGATGCTAATTTATGTAATAGGGGATCATATTCCAGTGAATAGAGACAAGTCGAGAAAATTCGCTACAAGAAGCCACTGCCACTGCCACTGCCGATGCCCAAGCCCAACCAAGTCGAGCCAAGAAGTGAAGGGGAAAGGAAATGTAAACTCACTTGAGAGCGATTCCATTCGTGTGCTAATTCCACGGTATGGTGTGGTTTGGTGTGTCCTCCAGATACGGACGAGAAAAGGGAACATAGCGTGATGATAAGATCAAGTTTAAACTTTGTACACAAATCAAAGCACATAAAAAACCTATGCATCGAGGGAACACTTTGCAGGGCACGAGGGCAATTTATTTCGCATACCCACAAAATACCCGAATTATACACAATTGCTGGAGCAAATACCTATTGAAAAACTTCTACCACGAGATCTTGTATTTGATAATTTTATCTAATGGTACAGGTTTTTTTTCAATTTTACACTTTGAGCGTTCAAAACGGCATTGCCCTGGACTCCTAAAGATACCCAGTAGAGTTGGAAAAAATTCGATTTTCTGTTTATATGTAGATATTAGGGAGACGTGAGAATGGGAATGACGTCAAGGGTCTTCTCTCCGCACACAAGATCCAAGTCTACATTGAAAGACACATGTGGGAAGTGTCTATATTGGTACACATTGAAAAGGTTGACTCAGTAGGTGCATAATCAACAGATACAGCTTTCCGGATTTCATACTACTTAGTACCGATACAACGTCTGAAATGTCACACTAAAAAAGCAACGGAGACTCGTGCACGATCCCTAATGTTTACTATTACAATTGATATTGCCTTTGCTTTTAAACTGATACAGAATACAATAATTAACTCTGGAGACATCCTCACCGCACCGTAAGGATTCGTTGATTCATAGTATTTAATTTGAGAGGCACTGCTCTATACTCCGTATTTCATTTGTTCATCGGGGAAAAAGAAAGTTGGCTTAGCTTAGCTGGATTCCGGATCCCACCACGTGGTGTATACGATTACTGTTATGGGCAGGAAGGACCGTGGAGTAATTTCCAAACATGCTGGCAGACAAATAAATGAGGTCCATTACCAAAGCAAGTTGTTCGTCGGTTTTAATAAATCCCATGAAAGAAATTATGAAAATTGAAAAGGAGGACAGAAATGGGGTACTCAGGTGAATTCTTGTACTTTGTTTTCCTTTCTCGCTCTGTATACTCATGAATACTATAGTAAGCAATACAAGTTGACTACATAGAACCACAGCGGCAGAACTGGAGCACAAGTACGACCCGCAGCTAGCACTATAACCACTCATCATTCGGATGGTGGCTAAACGAGACGGGAAAGAGCAAATGATAAAAAAGGGTAATGTACACTGTTGTAGGGAAATTTGTGGATGGTATCATCATATGGTAGGTATGTACATCAGCGTACGGAAAAGGAAGTACCTACATACTGGGACAGTAACGGTCACGGTTCCTCTCCTGGTTCCCGCACTCACTATTTTGGAATTCGGACTGCGTAATGTCGTCATACTAATAGTGATTGTAGTAGGAAGTAATAATACGGAGGGTCGGATCTGTTTGCGGTATGGAACGTGCCTACATCCGACTGTAATGTGTGAGAGTGAATGATGGTGTGTATTTTTGCCAAAACAAGTCGAGGATGAGGGAGTAGAGGTGGAGGTGGAGGTGGATGTAGATTGTAGATCATTCATGGGTCATGGAGACTACGAAACTCCCACTAATATATGTAGCGTGCCTACCACACATACAATCTCTAGCAACTCTGGAATTCCTTGTTTGATCCAGGTTATGCTTTGACACCAGCAACATACATACATACATATGCTTGCATTCTCTCTGGAGATTTGATTATCTTGACTTTCGGGCCTCGGCCGTATCATTGCCATTTGATGACTCATCTCTCCCTCCTCACAGTCTCAGACCCACAAACATCATGTACATCGCTCCTATTACCTCTATTACCGAACCCTACAACTACAAGTGAGCAAGGAAAGGAAAGGAAAGGAGAGAGCCCGTGGAAATCTACTGTGGTCGGGAGTAGTCATTCTACCGTACCTCTTCATACTCCATAGGTACCTATGTATGCATGTAGTATATCTGCTTTGATTGTGCGTATGTCTAAGCATTCAACATCAGTTTGCAAAGTAACCTCAGCAAGTCAGCATGTGAAACCTGAACAAACAGGGAACTATTTCCTCAACCGAATAAAGTTATGGAAAGTCCAAACGATGTAAATAGGATGGTCGGAGCAGAGATTGGAAGTTAGTATAAAAAGGACGAGCTGCTCGTCCGCAGGATAATACTTGTATGTTGTATATACCGTGAGATCGAAGTGGAAGTAAATTAGGGGTACACAGTTTACCAAAGGTCTAAATACCTTTCTAGGAATAGGATGAAATATTGTATGTAGATAGGACGGATTCTGCTCATGCATGAGTATTAGTACATGTATGTGAGGGCATTTGTGTAGGCAGGAGTTTAGGTCGGAGCAGTAGCCCGAGGTAGTTGTTTCTTCTTGGTCTTATAAACCTCGTTGCTTTCATTTCATTTCATTTCATGCATGTGATTAATGATTTGGACTCCCTCGGGAGAATGATTATTATACAATTATGAGTGAATTCATTATGATGAGATCCTCCTTGTGGTTACAATAGATTGCGAATTACAATCCTTCATCGTTAGTCAGAACAGTTTCTCAATCAGTCCACATCAAGAGTAAGTCTGTCCTATTGATCTAATCCTATTCCCAGCCTGATCTGTAAACGACAGAGACAACAGAAAAGTACACGGATGGACGCAAACGGGAGAAGTAGGAAAGACAGCATGAGAGAGAGAAAGAGTGAGATCGAGAGACAGAGGGAGAGAGAGTCAGGGACAGAGAGAGAGAGAGAGAGAGAGAAAAGGAAACGCAGCAGCAGCAAAATCTCAATGAGTCGACAAATGCTCTTCCACTTCCAGCACACCACACCAAAAACTCTTTCCGCTTTGTGTAATTCCCTATTGAGTGAACACAAACAAGGATAATTTCTTCTCCTTCTCGACTTTCGCTGGAAATCACTGAATTGGATTTCTACTTACACCATCTCATTTCTACTCTCATTTTTTTCCTCCTCAATCCCGTCTACGCTGGTATGTATACATATACTTTGCCCACATGACAATCGTTCAATTCAACCTTACTCAGCTCCACACTCGATATGTACATCTAGATACGTATATTGGAGTTGGATATAGGAAACTTTAATCAAGCGTAATACCTATACTCTTTAACAATAAACATCTACTACAATATGTATTATTTATTTGGTATTTCTGATCATCTGATCATCGTCAATTCAGCTTGTTCATGGTCATGGGTTGGAATTTGGAATTGTTATGGTACAACTTAAGAGACGTTTACTGCTAAACGCATTCAATGTGAGAAGTAAACGTAAAGTAGGCTTAGGCAGTAGGTCCCCTGTGCCTGTAACTTCTAGGGGAGGAGAGAGAATTTAAGAAATGCTTGGAAAAGCGAGTTTACTTGGTCTTGGTCCTCAGTTCCTCAGTGCTGGAGTTTCTGAGTCTTGGACAGAAGGAGGAGAGAAATGTGGAATAGAACGGAGGACGACGGAACTCAATATCTGTGGACTTAGCTTAAGTTTTTGTTGGCGAACAAGCAATTCAATTCATCCTCTGTTCTTTTTTATTCCACGTTCAAGTACATGACACGATTAAGACAAGCCAAATAGGTTCTAAATTTATTCTCCCAACCTACATGCAAACTACCTACTTACCTACTACCTACGTATAGGCATCGGTGGATAGGTACCTGCAACAGATACATCTGACTAAGTGACTACTTTCCAGCTTGACTTGGTTACTCCGTCAGGACTGTCCTCATAAATGCTTTACTATGCAACATCTCAGGACTGTGGGGAAATAGGAAGACGAAGGAATTCGCCTATGCATTATTTGGATTGTAATTCCCGTCTTTCTGCCTATTTCTGTCTTTTGCTTTCGAGATCATGATCGATAATGTGAAAAGATGGGTTCCTGGAGTCAATGCAGAGGAAAACAAGGAAACTTTGGTATGCACATTTGATTTTGATTTGTTTCTATCTCAGTCAGTCTACATTTCTACGTACTACCCACACCCACATGACCCCTATCAGCACCACCAAACTCTAACTAACAAAGTAATTCTTGGTGGGATCGTGAAATGGTAGAAAGGGTGATTGGATCCGAGCTTTTTGCATGTGCAACTACATACTCAGATAATTGAACTGAATGGCAGATCACGTCTCATTGGAAAAATAACCATGAAAATTCACGAGTGGACTTTCCCCTTATTTCGAGATGGCTATAAAATCACCTTTATGCCATGGTTAGTTTCACTGGCCACAAGATATGGTGCTTTATGATCCATGAATGATCTTAACTATTTAGTTCGTAGGGCGTAACAAACGTTCGCCTTGTAGGAATACGTGTAATTCTCGTTCTCGTGCCAATACATGGCATTCCTATGATAGGCTACGAATAGGATTGCCCTGGCAAAAAATACAAGTTATAACATATCTCCAGATCCATATCAGTCAGTACACCCTTTTACCAAAAAATTGTCGACACACGCACACGTACATCAAAGTCCTTTCCCTGCACCAGCCATCACGATTCCGCCCAAAGATCTGGTGGTACATACCTACATGCTCAAGACGGTAGGTGCATAGCTGGATTTGAAAGTGAGCGTGAGAGTCAGATGAAGAGTAGGTAAAAACTTTGGCCAGGAGAAGGATGGAAGGCCGAAATCAGGAATGTAATCAGAGAACTACTGGAGAACATAAACTTGAGTAAGTATTCATGTACCTAACCTTGTGAGCTGCCTGCGTCTCCGATCAAGTCAGTTAGAACGCTAAGTTCAGTTACAAGTACAAGGTAAGGAAGGATCTCATACATGTCAGAGGAAGACGCAGCAAAGCTTGCATAATTGTGTTTGAGCAGTAACCTCTCAGCACTGGAAATGATCATCGAATTGAATTTCAACAGATACTTTCCCTCAACGACTTCATTTCATACTCCAATTCCGAAGGTACCAACCTTCCAAATTTTCCCCCATTCCAAGACTACTTACGTGTACACCACCCAGTATTGCACGACCTATTTCCAACCATGTCTTTTATGCTCCCCCTCAACCCTTGCGTACCGAACATAGATTTTAAAAATTTACGTTCAGTTCACCTTAACTCCCAGGTGTACACACACTGATAAACTCAGCAACCGTACCTTTATGACTTTTAAATTATATTCCACAGACGTCATGGAAAACTTGCAAATTTTTGACGGCAAACGAGGCTAAATTAATGGTGTTTCATCTCAATTTTTCATTCCGAGCAAGTACATGCTTAAACTTGTACAAGGAAACATGGATGCATCTTCTATGAATCTATACCTCGTGAGTGGCAAGGAAAGTACTCTGACTTATGCAAATTAAATGTGCATGAGTATGTGGAGAGTAAAAATAAATGGAAGCACTTCCTTGGCTGTGGAGAGTAACGTCAAGTTATCTATAGACAGCTGTTAACTATACATTAGTTTCAAAATAAATTCTAGATTTTGTTCTGGACTCCTACTCGTGCAAATACATGACTTAAAGTGGGATGAGTTATGATTTCTATATGTGACAGTATCTATTGCATCCTTCCCTGACTATGACATGACTACGGGCTGCGGCTACTACTATGGCTTCCACTGCTCCTTCTGTAGATAGATAGATAGTGAAGTGAGCAGTGGGTATAAATATATATGTAGGTATGCATATATTATTATGAACTGTACTGCGAGCTCCGTCTATTTTTGGGCGAATTGAAAAGTGAGAGTCAGGACGTGGCGGTAAATCGTTGAAAGCAGCGACGGCTAACACAAGACAAGGAAATAGCCAAACCTGAATACATATGGCCGGGTAGTGGAGTGTGAAAAGAAATTGTCTGTTCGATTTTTTATCCTTCTATTAAATTGCTCCTATCCATCCGTCGTCCAAAAAAAACTACCCGTTCGTTTCTTTTTCTTTCTCTCTCCCTCAGCATTTTTTTCTTGAGTTACTCCAATCGTCTCACCAGTTTTCCCATCACTTTCAAAATACAATTTGAATATAGTCTCGATTAAGTCTAATCGGTACTGAGCTTCCTTCCTTTCCTACCCCACTTACCAATTCTCTATTCAATCGTACTGGGAGGAATGAGTAGATCTGTATACGCGCATTCCACATCCACATATGGAAATCCACACATCGAAATAACGCCCATGTAGGCATTAGCCTTCGTGAGCAGTGTATATGTATGTATGTATGTATGTATGTATGTATGTAGGTACTAAGGTGGAAAGATCGGTATTCTATATATAGACACATACGGAAGAGTAACAATAACAGTCCCAGCAGCTGCAGCCAAAAATGTGCCATCATTCTTGAAATGATCTATTCTTTAGATTCCTACGAAAATACGAAAATTCCGACTAGTTATACATACAATGTATGTGGGCTGAACGTACACAAAAAATCAAGCCAAAACCGAACTCCCAACTCTCCACTCTACCATATTTGTATTCCTACAGAGTACAGAGTAAGTTTTATTCCATTTCTGATCTTGAGTCAAACTCGAGCTCCTCAACCCTTTTCACATCTGAGCAAACTTATAACTTGGATACGTACACGAGCTTAATCTCTGACAACGTTTAGGTAAATCTATTGGCTTTGTACTCATGCACTCTCCAAATACCAATGAATGATCCCACGTCTTTTATGTGGTGCAACACTCACCGATATCAGAGCCACCACTCCAGTTCCACCCATAGCAACACATAACAAAACAAATCCAACGTCGTATATGTAGGTACATGTAGCAAACGTGGACCACTCGAGATTGAAATTCTAAACCAATACCTACATGAAAAGCCATCTTCTATTTCAGTTTCATGTCATACAAATATTCGAACCATTGGAGGGAGCTACGCAGTCATCCCGAACTTGTAAATTCCTTCTCAATTCTTAAGTCTTCCAGCTACAATTAGCCTATTTACTTCACTCACGAAGAGTAAATTCCTCGCTTATTACACAAAGTTTCACTGTTGTTTTCCTTTCGCTATGAAAATCGAGTCAATCTGAAAAAGTTGTCGTTCGATCATAAAAATAGAAGCCGATAATAATCTCAGTAAATAATAGGAAAACGTTGAATTCCAGAGCACAGTGAGATGGGTTGGTAATAAAGTAGACTTAGGTACTAAAGCAACATTCGCAACTCCGAACGACATGTGAGTCCGGGAAGCACGTTCACCCGAAGCATGTAAAGGTTTTACGATAGCGGACAAAGAACCAGTTGATGAAAACAGCTTTCGAGTGGAAATGTATGAGCCGGATGGCTTAAAATATTGCAGTGACATTCGCCTTTATATCGCCTATTAGTAATATCCCATGGTATTTCACCATATCCGTCGATCCAGGAACGAAATGAGATACGATGGGTATCAAAAAGTCGACCGAAGTTAGGAGAAATGTTTAGGATATTTGCATGAAGCCACACGAAATGATGCATATTGTACAAAATATATGACAATTATTGAGAAATGTTATGCTAAGGAAGTTTTAATAATACTTGGAAGGAGAAAAATTGAAGGATAAAAATGTAATTCACAAAGTTTTAGTTGCATAAAAATCAACCAAGCAAGCGTAATAGAGTAATAGGGAAGGAAGTCCCTAGTAGTGAGAGTGCATTCAAGCTTAGTTCATGGTTACATTACGGCAGGAAA
This sequence comes from Ptenothrix huangshanensis, assembly GCA_036851915.1. NCBI lineage: Eukaryota > Metazoa > Arthropoda > Collembola > Symphypleona > Dicyrtomidae > Ptenothrix > Ptenothrix huangshanensis. The sequence continues at coordinate 21,343 of JAAXYX010001033.1, forward strand.
AAAACACTTGAATTTTTAGCCACATGTTTATCATTGCATTCCCAAGTCTTCGCCTAATATTGAGTTGCATACCTTGTCGAGTGATATTCAAGTGAGCCGAAGACGAAGACGGAGTCGAACACGACGTCCAAAGCCCAAATAGTGAAGGCGAAGGAAAGATAGACAGAGCGAATAAGAATCCGCCAATACAGTGAGCAGAAGACAATTGAAGACTGGAGGGAGAAGCAACGGGAGACACTCGGCACTTGAATCCGGGCAAGACAGACTTGGAACAATTCATAAAGGGAAAAAAAGAATTCTCTAGAAGTGCGAGCAAGCCTTCAAATAGAGAGTACCAAATTCACATTCCACAGTAAAATACGAAGCAATAAAGACCCTAGGAATTCTTATGAAGATTCTGCTCATAGAAAATACAAAAGTGTAGTGACTCTCCACTAGGGAAGTACTATATGTACAGAGGTGCTTCGTACTCGTACCCCATCATAATATGCACTTCCGTGCTATGGTCCTCATCCTGATACAACACGAGTATCAATCGACACATTTTCCGTATATAGGTACAGAGATACGTACGCAGCTTACGATGCTAGCCATAGCAGAAGCCAATGCGAAAGCCAAGTAAAGAGCTGAAGTGATGTGAATACATGCAACTCCATTCCACATTACATATTATGACTACAAGACAGCCGAAAAGAAGAAGGAAAGAGCGAGATAGTTTTAAGGATGCGTTTTCTGGCTCGAGACGAAAAGTACGGAAACCGCAAAGTCAAACATGCACAATGTAATCTACTGTCACACATCACATCTCACACACAGCCCTACTACCACTCTTCCCTTTCCTTTCCTTTCACCAACGAAACAAGCCACCCAGCGAAGCAACCAACCCTAGTCAGAGCTTTATGGGTCAACTTACCCACATCACATTCTACTCACCAAACTCATCCACATCCACTGAATTCAATCTCATTACTACACCCAAAAAACACCGGATTCAGTATCTTGCTACCTTTACCTCGAAATCCTCTGATCGTGGGAAGAGAAAATAGACCTAACTGAGAATTGAAAACTACACTAGGCTTGGACTAAATACGTTATGTATCACTCACTCTCTCTCTTTCTCCTCTCTCTATGGAATTAGACTAAGGATTTTCCTAGATTATCTCTTTGAAAAGCTTCACAGAGCACCCATCATTTCATCTGACATACACATGTCTAACCCATACGCCACACAAGAGAAGCCTACCTACTTAGTTTCCCGTTTCCATGGAAAAAAGCAACATAAAATAAAATAAAAGAAAAGAAGGCTGGTTTTATGCAGGAGATTCAAATTTTATACGTACTCTTCCGAGAGATGCTACTTTCCAATATTCATGCCACTGTCTCCGTTTCGTCACGTACCTACTCAGTGCAGTCAGAAGTACATAGCTGTTTTACATTTAAACCCACATCATGATCTTCTGCTACAACCGAAACATAGGCAAGAAAAAGCAAGTATGATCTGCTCATAAAGAGAAGAAGAGAAAGGAACGTCTTTATATCATCTTCCTTCCCTGCTCGCAACGACGTACATGTTTCGAAAGCCCTAAGAAAACTAGAATTTCCTTTTAAGAATCTCTGCAGCTACACCATCATCCTTCCAAGCCCAAGCTGGTCTACAGTCATAACGACAGCGACAACGAAGGAGATGGAGATGGAGAAATAGAGTATTTGCAAAAATAAGTACTCGCACCGCCCCATCCGATCCTATCTCATGCACAGGGATTATTTCCTTCAGGAACGATCCAAGCGAATCACGAGGGTGAGTATATATTCATTATTTATATCCCAGTGAAAGTGACTGCTTGAATGGGTGGGAAGGAGAAGAACGAGAGTGGTGAAAAGTGATTTCATTCCTCCAGACGAGACGGACCACAATTCACTCTGAGTTACCTCGTCATTTTCCGACAAAAGCCAAAGCCAAGGTAAACACCAAGTAGCTACCTACTTAGCTGCCTTGCTTGTCTCACTATACTATAGACATTAGTCATTCTCATATGCACATCTTATAAATACACATGAATACATCCACAGATACCAGTACATACAGGGATAAATTATAATTTATAAAGCCACCTTCCTAACAATTTTTCTTTTGTACACTACTATCTAATAATGGATATTGCAAGTATTCCACCACATCAGCTGCGTCATCTCTCCCGTCCACTATCAATGCATCAACATCAACGATTAGTGCATGTGCATACTTTTCTAATCCGGGGGTAAGTTAAGTACATGCGAAGTCAACTTTCATCAAGGTCTGTATTCACAAACCAAGATTTTCAATTAAAAGCTCAAATCCAAAGAGAAGCGTATAAATTTCGAGTCGAGTAGACGCTGAAATATCGTCGGCGCTTTTAACCTAGTATGCATTATCACACTCAAGGATATAAGTATGCATTAGCTCCTCGGACTAGCTCCATACACGCAAAAATGTAACTTACAAAAAATAAAAATGTTTGAATATGTTACACACCAGAAGCTTTTAATATATTTATTCGAGTTGATATAGTCAATTTATATGGCTTTGAGAATTGGGAACGTGGTAAGATAAAATTCTACACATTTCAATATACTTGTAAAGTACCTACTCATCATCGCAAATACAAATAGCAGGGTTGAAAAAGTTCACATGAATCTTTAGTACGTACCGTAAAACTTCAATAGATATTCCACTACTTGCATCTAGCACTTAGAGCTACAGTCGCGACGTCGTATGAAGTACGAGGGTCCTCACATCGGCTTTAGGGTTCGTGCCCCACGCGTGTACAATTAGAAACTTTTCGGTATATGCCCACACTTACAGAAATCATAGAAGGGACAAAATGTAATATTATGTTGTCAGTGAGGAAGGAAAGCACTTTTAGGAGATTTGGCGGTAAGTCGTCATGACTCACGACAAGCTTTCTTCGAGCGTACAGGTAGATAAATAGTTCCATTTGGCTTGTGGAATTGAATGCTTTTCTGGGGAATGGAATAACCTTTGAGGCCATTTCTAAATGCGAAGACTAGAAAAAATGAGGCGTTGGTGAAACTGAGGAAATGAAGAAGAGAGAGGAAACTGGAAAGAAGAAGGCTACCTTGTGGGGCATGTTACAAATTCTTCCTGACTTTAGCTATATTGAGTTGTGACTATTTACAATTTTCACTCCAAAACTGTAAAAGCTTATTTTTCTGCTTACAAATATATCTATACCTACCTACCCAGCTACAAACAAATGGGATGATGTTAGGAAAGTGTTTTACCAGACAAAGATATAAATGAAAATAAGCTTAAGTTGGAATGACTCGACCATTTGTTGAGTTGAGTTTGTAGATAAATGTTTGTCGAAAAACCCCGAAAGAAACGAAATGAGAGACGCAGAAGCTTCAGGAATACGAGTATTTGTATCATGTAGGTGTAGTTATGTTTCAAATATATAGCAACAAACGGATGCCAAAAGCACAGAGTGAAACTTTCCAGATACTTCAAAAACATGATGTGCGAAACAATACGGTTGGCATTTAATTTGTAGTTTGTGGGAACAAAAAGTATGTTTGAATTATATAACAAGAATCATAGCCTACTGGAGGAATAGCCTAGGAGGAAAGGTGTACACAGCAGAATCAATCTACTTTGGAATAATTACGTTTGCTTCTTCATCCGTTTCAACACCAATTTCTTCCAGAAGACTTTGTTTGCTATTCGGGTAATTTTCCAAAACTGCATCCAACATGTCCAAACAACGTCGTTTCCGTATTCGCCACTCTTTCAGGTGAGACTCCCTCTTCTTACGAATTTTGCTTCTCTCCACAACATCCACTACTACCGTTGTCTCAGATAACTTCTTGTGCTTTGCTCGTAAATCAGCCACTTCCTTCGATACCTACACGGAAGTATAAGAGGTATTCAGTGAGCTAAGTTGAAACTTTGTCTCGTATATTTACATTATACCCGAAAAAGACACCCAAGTAAAGCACGAAGTCCAAGTCACGGTGAAGAAGAAAAGGACCACGATTAAAATAAACATCCATTTAATATACTTAAACATCGAGCACAGAAAGTTATAATTTAACGAGCCACCTACACCAAATTTAGTTACGGAATAATACAGACCAAACCAGAACTAATGCCAGTACATTTATATTATAGTCGTTAGAAAGAAAAGAAATGGGATTTACACTACACCACCCATAAAAGTTGACAGAAGATGAGACTAAAGGTAAGCTATAATTACCACAGAAACTTGGTCCTGAGCTTGTTCAATTGTCAAAGAACTTGAAAGTTCTTTCAGCTGAGCTTGAACTTCTTTAAGACAACTTTCCGAGTCTTTAACAGTTTTTTCCATTTCATCAATTTTTGAGTCCATTTCTTTCAGCTTGTCCGGACCAGCTTCTTGGAAGCCACGTTGGTCTACTAAATAAACTTTTTGCTTGCCGTACGTTTTCTCTCGGACTTTTTCGTACTTTCAATTCCAAAAAAAAGAACACCGAATCGTAAATGCATTAATACAACCGACAGTATAAAACAAAACAAAACAATTATAAGCATCATGTAATCATGATGTAAAAAAATATTATGTACCTCGACAAGCTTATCCAATGCTTTCTGAATTGCAGCTTTTCCATGCTCCTTGTGGAGGTTGGCAACAACGTCATTGACACTATATGGACGATTTTGACTTTTCAGATAATTAAGAGTAGCTGATTCAGCGGATGACTCCTTAGATGCACTCATTTTGAATGTTGAATATTACCTAACAGCCTAACTGATAAAAAACTTAAAAATAACAATTATACAAGCTCACATATTAGCACAAAACGCACCACATTTGCAAAGACTTGGGCCGGGAATCAATAAAGTTCTCAAGTGCGTTTTTTGCCTTAAGTTTTTGGAAACGCTATTCAATAAATTGCTTAAGCAAGAAAACCGTGGATTAACATCAAAAAAGGCTCCACCGATCTATAATAGGTATGTAAATCGTAAGTGCGAGCTGCGAGTACGAGTACTGGTACACTGAAGGGACGGTTGAGTACACGAGTAGAGTAAAACTGGAGAGTAGTGGATTGAGGCATTGAGACATTGTTGAGGCAGTAGCAGTAGCAGTAAGTACTCCTTTGGCGCGCAAATTATTTGATTTAATTATTTGATTCCCTCTTGTTTATGGGCATAGAAAGTGCCACAACTGACTACAGACGTTGTCAAATATATTGTCGTTTTTAACCCACCCACCCCAACCGTTTAATATGGACATAAATGGCTATATTTACACGGTAAAAAGGAGTAATAGATGAGATGCCGGTAACAAAAAGGTATTAGGTATATCTATTAATCTCAACAAGAAATTTCCAATTATGGTCAACCGAAAATCCTGTAAATCTCCATTAAAATGGAAAGGCAATAGTTCATTATTCATTTTTACAGTAAATTCTATTACACAACATTCTACCGGAGAACCGATTGCCTTTAATAGATGTATCTATTATACATTTATTAGGTAATAGAAAATTTCATTCTGTTTAATAGAAGTTTCCATTACTTTGAATAGACATTCGATTAACTTTAATAGACGTTTCTATTGATTTTAACACGACAAACTGTACATCAGACCAATATTTTTTACTATTAATTTTAATAGTGGGATTAATAGGGGAATTTTAATAGAGATAGAATAGGGATTATTGATAGTTTTCGCTATGGATGTTTTTGTTCTGATATTGATAGCGATTTCTATTAGAAATTAATAGAAATCCGGTCTATTTCAGTGTTTTTTCTTAGCGTGATAGTATTCCGTGTAAGCATGACGACTATAACTTTATGGCGTCATTTGTTCCACATATTAGTACTATGCAGTGCTTTAAAATTGCTATAAATTGCTACATTTTGTTAATTACAATAACAATAAACATTTTGTTATTTGCAGTT